>APFE030461546.1:40395-51942 GCA_000404065.3 Pinus taeda | reverse complement strand
CGGATATGCAGGTGGCTCTTATTAAAATTTGGCAATCAACTTTGTAGGACCTATCAAACCTCAAGGAAATATGGATGTGAGATATATTATTACTGCGACAGAATACTTAACACGATGGGTACACATTTCCTGAATGAAATGATCAGTGCACTGACGGAAGAGTTTCAGGAGTATCATCAGAAAAGCACGCCATATCACCCACAAGCTAACGGGACTGTAGAAGCATTTAACAAAGTGTAGCAGATTGCACTGATAAAAGTGTGTAACGCATAGCGAAACGATTGGGGCCTGCATGTCCCCACAGTCTTATGGGTTTATAGGACCACATGCAAGAAACTAATAGGACAAATGCCTTTTAGGTTGGTCTATGGGGTGGAATCCGTAATGTTGATGGAGTATATCGTGCCTAGTCTACGCATGGCAATGCTCATAGGTATGATGGACCGCGGAGCCCTGGAGGAGAGGCTCGCGTAGTTGGAGGAACTCGAAGAAGAACAATTTTTGGCAAGATTCCATCAGCAAGTACAAAAGCAGCACGAAAAGGCATGGCGCGATCGACATATCAAGTTGCGCACTTTTAGGGTGAATGATTTGGTGTTGTTATATGACAAAAAGTTTGACAAGTTCCCGGGGAAACTCCAAATGCATTGGATGGGACCATATGTTATTAAGGAAGTCACGGATGGTGGTGCGATGCAGTTGGTGAAACTAAATGGCGAACTCTTCCCAAGAAAAGTAAACGGTAATCGATTGAAGCCTTACATAGGTTACCCGACCATCTGACTAGCCATAGAAAGTCCAGCAGGTAGCGGCTTTGCACGTTGCTGACCTCATAGCAGTCTAAGCAGAGTTAGGAAGTCTCCATGCGAAGAACTCCGCACCAACAAAGTGACTCGAGGGCGAGTCACAATGTTTGTGTTGGGGGCTTGTTGGGTGCGGGATCCCCCAAGGCAAATTTTGGGGCTTAAAACCCAAGTTTTGACTATGTCCGATGTAAAGACTTCGCGAAGCATGGGCGCGGAGCGCAAAGTTGTAATTGAGTCACAGGGTTGTCCACCCTTACTTTTGTAAATGTAATGTCGGCTTTAGAGATCCACCCATGGTCTGCAGACCATGGAACTATATAAATAGAGCGAGACTCTAAGTTGTAGAGAGAACTAAGAAGAAGATAGAAGAATCGAAGAGAAGAGGAAGCATTGAGTCTTAGTGGAAGTGTAAAGTCGTGTTTTGGGTCGTAGAGTAGGAGAAGGCTCTGCAGCTAAGTGCACAAAGACCTAGTAATCCGCAGCTGAGTGCGTGGACCCCTGTAGCTAAGTGCGCAAGGTGAGTTGAGTCTATAACCATGGAGAAATTAATAAAGAGAAGTTTCTTATCATTTTATGTGTCTTTTTCCTGTTTTATGCATTGAAGTATATTGGTAGTATGAATTGCAAGTTTATTGTTTATTTGTTGTGTGAACTTATATGAATATGTTGAATAAGCAAATATAAGATAAGTATCTATTTATTCGAAGTTAACTAACAATTATAAGAAGATAAGTAGGATCTGCAGTGTAACTTAGGGAAAGAGCACAGATCGCCACCTTAGCAGTGTGAAATCACCTCAGCCCCTGATTAGGGCTGCGAAAAGGCAAGTATAACAGAGCACGAAGGCCTCACATATTAGGAAAGTGCGCGAAGTGACCTGCACGAAGGTATTCACAGTTGGACTAAACCGACCCCTCAGACATCTCAAGGGTTAGGAAACTTGGTTCTAGCATCCCCCCATACTGCTTCAGGTGATACCTCAGTCTGTGCTCTGCGGGATGTTTCCGAAAGGGCCAGTAGTATAGGGATTTGTTTGGCTAATTAACTTCGAACCTAGGTTAGGCCCCATCAAGCCAATAGAGATGCAACAAAGAGATTTAAGATCAAAAATCCCAACAATCTAACATAACTAAAATCACCCTCACATCATCTACAAACTAATTGGATAGATATTAATTCATAGGAAACTTAATCAACATCCCTAAGAATTACAACATTAATACAGTTGACGAACACCACCCCCATATTGAGTTTAGATCCTAATAAATACATAATGACCTAATGAATAACTTCTAAGCACATATTATGCACCCATACTTCATCATTCTACGCACCCTGGTTGACAATTTATGATTGCCAATTCAAGGACATTGAATTGACCAAACATTCTGGCGCCATTGCTGGGGAAGTACAATTAGAAGTAAAAATAAACCATCATTAACTTAAAACATGACATGCATAGGGATAGAGACTCTAGGGGTCGATTTGTAGGACGAGGAAGAAGTTTAATTCCCACAAATCCACTCACTCCACCACGATTTCTAGATTCCACAACACCTACTCAAACCCAAATTCCATTTAGAGGTCGACAAAGACTTCCTGAAGCCTTAAGATCAAAAATTCAATCGAGAACTTCACCTACTTCTTCTACTGAAGCTGTAATTGAAGAAAATCCTACATCCCCAACCACAGGAGTAATCTTTCTGTCCCCCACTAGTGAACAAATTGTGGGAGAAGAATTAGAAATTCCTAGTGAAGAGGAGGAATCAGAAACTTATTCTGAATAACCATTGATAGAGGAACCATAAAGATTAGAAGAACACTATCTTAGCTCTGAAGAATCAATCATGGCTAAAGATGAAGGAGAAGTACACAATGTCCATGGTGAATAAGATAGGATTGGAGGTAGAGGAAGAGGAAGAGGTAGAGGTAGAGGAGGGGGTAGAGGCAGAGGAAATCAAGATCCTTCGAGATTCCCTGTTCTTGATGAAGATACAACCCTCACAATGAAAAATATATCACCCTCGATTCTTCCTACTTTCCATGGTAAAAGAAACGAAGATTCAGAGACATTTCTCTTCGAATTTGAAGTATTATGCAGATCATATGACTATCTGCATGATGCTCAAAAGTTGAAATTGTTACCCGCCACATTAAAAGACTCAACATTAAAATGGTTCATGAGTCTAGGAGTGCATTCCATAACAACATGGGCACAGATGAAAGAGGCTTTCTTAGGCAAGTATAGAGATTATTGTATGCATAGTAACCTTAAATATGAAGTCTTCAAAATGACACAAAAAGAAGATGAGAATCTTGAAGACTTGGTAGAAAGGTTTGTTTATAATGTTAAAAGAGAAAAAATGGATAATTTGGATGAAGAAACCTTAAAATCTCTTTTACTCAGAGCCGTTAAAAATGAATGGATCGATCTCCTTAACCTAACTGGAAAAGGATATATTTCCCAACTATTGTTTGCAGATATTTGTGATTTATGTGTACATATCTCAAGGGGCAAAGCAAGAGTTGGAAAGAGTCATAGGGACCCTCTCTTATCAGGAATAAACAAGTCTGCATCTGGGACAGTTAGTAGGGCAGAAATAGGAAATCTACTTGACACCTTTAAAATAGATATTTTAGGGAGCCTAAGTGAACAAATAGACACCCTTAAAATACAAAAAAAAAAGAAAAATTCTGAAAATATTGCATTATCCATCTTCTATCCCAAATTTCGGAAGAAACATGCTCTGAGAGAATGTCCCTTAGATTCAAAATCCATAGAAACCTGTGTCATATGTGCAAATAATCATGATACAAAGGAATGTCCATGCTTACCAGGTCTTAAGGCTATATTCAATGAGGAAGGAATCTCAGAACCAGTAGACCCTCTCTACTTTATAGCCAAAAGACCATGGAAAAACCCCCAACCAAATCAATCACAAGGATTTAGACCACAACAATTTGCCTAGTCTTCACAAAGTAATTGGAATTCAGCCTGGCAGCCTTGGGCTCTACCACAATCACAACCTTGGAATAAAGGATGGAAAAATCCTTATGGTTCCTATGCTCAATATCAACAATACTCACCATCCTACCTTCCACCATAATTCTTAACCACGTCGAATCAAATTCGTCAAGCTAATCAATTGCCACAAGTCCCAGTACAAAATCAAAACCCGCAGCTTTCCCTACCATTTCCACAAAAATCAAATCAATTACCCGCTCAACCACTTCCAAATCCTAATAATAAGATACCACAACAACCGGTATACAACATGGAGGGTCAGAATCCTCAAACTTATGTGATAACCCCTCTAGACCTAAACAATGTCTAATTAAGGTATGGAAGAGTATTACCAAAAAACCCCCTTTTTTCATTCAAAAAGCAAAATGTGATCTTCAGAAACATAAAAATCAATTAGAAGAAGGGGAGATTTCTCTGCCTCAAAAAGGAACTGAACAAACAGAAGAAATTCCAATAGATGCTTCTATCATAGAACAACCTTCAATATTAGTTAAACCACCTTTCCCAGAAAGGTTGAAAATCGATGAAGGAGTAGAGAAACAAATTATCTTGTCATACTACAATATGATGGATGAATTGAGAAATTTTTGTATTAAGCTTCCTTTATTGCAAGCCATAAAATAAATACCATTTTTTGTAAAAACGATTAAGGAATTAAGTACACAACGATCAAGGAGAATAATAAAAGATATAAAAATAATTTAGTTAGTCGGAAAATTTGCAGACATTATGATGGGGAAGACAAAAATTCAAAAATATTTAGACCCAGGAAGCCCCATTGTAAAAATTCACATCAATGGAACTGAAATACCAAACACACTAATTGACCTAGGAGTAGCCATAAACATAATGAGCAAACAAGTTATGGACACACTTAGGCTTCCTAACCTTCAATACACACCAACCATGTTGCAATTAGCAGTTAGATCTGTTATTAAACCAGATGGTGTGTTAGAATATGTTTGTGTATCTTTAGATTCTTGGGAATATCCTGTTGATTTCAAGGTCTTAAGACCCAAGAACAATCTAGGAGGACATCCATTAATTCTAGGAAGGCCTTGGTTGGCTATAGAAGACACTTTTATTAGTTGTAGGTCAGGTGATATGTTTATCTCAGATGGAAATTCTACAAAGAAATTTACATTATACCCCCCTGCAAGAACAACAATGGATACATAAACTGAAGAATGGATAGAAGATGGAGAAGATATACAACCTATTTTTGTCACTGAACAAGTAAAGAGGAAGACAAATTTTTGAATTTACTAGAAAATAATGAATCTTCCTCACATTATGAGCATAGTCGAAATGAATATCTCTCCTCCAAAACAAGTATCATTGTTTTCCATGGAGAAATTTGGGAATTCCTCGATAGAAATATTTCCAGGAAAAACCTTAAATGTCAATGCAAATTTGGAAGACATGCAAAAGAAACAATTGATAGAAATTTTACAGAAACATTCTTCTGCTTTTGCATGGGAATACACTGACATGAGAGGGATTGATCCTAAAACTTGCATACATCATATCTACATTGAACAAAATGCAAGACCAGTTAGACAACGTCAACGAAGAATGAACCCAAATCTAAAAGAAATTAAGGAATAATTACATAAATTATTAAATGTAAATTTCATTTATCCAACATCTGACAGCCAGTGGGTTTCACCCCTAGTAATCATCCCTAAAAAGAATGGAAAATGGAGAGTATGCATCGATTACACGGAGTTGAATAAAGCAACATTAAAAGACCACTTTTTGTTACCTTTCATGGACCAGGTTTTAGATACTTTAGGAGGGAAAAATATTTCTCCTTCTTGGATGGGTTCAGTGGATACAACTAGATTCAGGTGGCCCCTGAAGATCAGGATAAAACCACATTCACTTCTCCATGGGGAACTTATGCTTACCAGGTACTTCCCTTTGGGTTATGTAATGCTCCAGCAACATTCCAAAGGGCAGTCCTTGGCATTTTCTCTAACCTTATCCATCATTGTGTGGAAGTGTATATGGATGATTTCACAATCTATGGGGATTCTTTCAATGAAGCACTAGAAAACGTGGGGAAAGCCTTAATTAGATGTCACGAAACAAACCTCTCATTAAGCCATGAAAATCGTTTCATGATGTTTAACGAGGGAATTTTTTTAGGTCAGCATATTTCCGGAGACAGAATTAAGGCACACTCATCTAAGGTGGAAGTCATTAACTTGGTGCCAAGTTGTCAAAAGGATGTTAGAAGTTTTCTTGATTTTACCGGTTATTATAGAATATTTATAGAAAATTTCACAAAAATCGCATCCCCACTCTTTAAATTACTCACCAAAGACTGTGAATTCAGTTAGGATTTTGAATGTCAAGTTGCCTTTGAAACATTGAAAAAGAGAATTTATGAAGCACCCATCTTAAAAGGACCTAACTGGAAATTGCCTTTCCATATCCCAACAGATGCTTTAGATTCAGCCTTAGGAGTTGTTTTAGGACAAAAAGATCTCACTTATTATGCCATTTATATACTAGTAAAAATTTAACCCCTGCAGAGTTAAATTATATTGTAACCAAAAAGGAGTTCTTAGTTGTAATTCATGCCCTTAATAAATTCAAACATTATATAAATGGCTATGAAGCCTTTGTCCACACAGACCATTCTACCATTAGATACCTAATGAATAAACCAGTCACTAATGGAAGAATAACTAGATGGCTCCTACTTTTACAAGAATTCAACATAGCCATTCTAGATAGACCAAGAAAACAAAACACAATTGTTGATTTTCTATCTAGAAAACAAAATGAAAACAATGATTAACCTGTAGAAGATAATTTTCTTGATGAAAATATCTTTGCAGTATCTACTAAATCACCTTGGTATGCATATATTGCTAACTATTTGGCCACAGGAAAAACGCCATTTCATTTATCTCCTAGAGAAAAAAGAAGAATAGTCCACAATACCACATCCTACTCATGGATAAATAAGGAATTATATAAGACATGACCATACCTCATCATCAGAAGATGTGTTTGGGAGGACGAAATACTAGAGATACTAAAAGCTTGTCATGATGAGCCATGTGGAGGACATTTTTCTGACAAGAGAACTGCTTACAAAATCTTGCTTTTAGGATATTATTGGCCTTCCATTTTCAGGGACACCAAGGAATATGTTAAGAGATGCAATAGTTGTCAAAGAATGGGAAAAACCAACTCTTTCAAATGAGATTCCACTACAACCACAGGTACTTATCAAACCATTTGAAAAATGGGCACTGGATTTTGTTGGACCAATCAGCCCACCTTCAAAGCAAAAGAAGTATATTCTGGTATGTATTGATTATGTCACTAAATGGGTAGAAGCTAAAGCACTTCCTTTTGCTATTGAAAATATTGTAGTTTCATTTCTTTTTTAGGATATTTTTACTCCTTTTGGTGTTCTAAGAGAAATTGTGACAGATCAAGGGACATAGTTCACATCCATACTAGTGCAGAAGCTTGTGGACCAATATATGATAAAACATTGGAAGTCAACTCCATACTATCCACAAGCCAATGGACAAGCTGAGTCCACAAATAAGGTGATCGATTCTATCCTTACAAACATTTTACATCTACACAGGAAAGACTAGGTGGAAAAGCTCCCAGAAGCCTTGTGGGCCTATAGGACTACATGGAGGAATACTACAGGACATACGCCCTATGAACTTGTTTATGGGAAGCAAGTCTTACTTCCAATAGAATTCCAGATCTAGACCTATAAGACAGCAGTCCAGTTAGATCTTGACTTGTCAAAAGCCCAGAAGAAAAGGATGACACAATTAAATGAGCTCAATGAAATCAGACAAGAGGCCTTCCAGAGGAGCAGCTTAGTGCAACAACAGAGGTTGAGATGGCATGATAAGTACATTAAAGAAAGCAAGTTTCATCCAGGAGATTGGGCATTGCTCTTTGATTCAAAATTCAAAAATATTCAAGGAAAATTCCAAACCCATTGGCTTGGACCTTATGAGGTTGAGAATGTCTTTGACAATGGTGCAGTTAGAATCAGGACTACTGACAAAGAAAGAACTCCTCTATTAGTAAATGCACATCAACTCAAGATTTATCAGAAACCATTAACAAGAGAGGAATTTGTTAAAATATTTCAGGATAATTCATAACTAAAGATGGTCAAGAAGAATTCCTCTTCTTTTCCACCTTAGAAATTTTCATTCAGTTTCTTCTTCAAATTATATATATATATATATATATATATTATAATAAATATATATATATATATATATATATATATATATATATATGCATATGCCTAATTATATAGATATAATAATATGAAAAAAAAATGTATAAACTTGAAAACCAACATGTTATTGGCATGTTTATACAGGAAATTTAAAGTGAAAACCAACTTGTTGGCACTTCAAATTTTCTTTTCAAGATAAAAAAAAACAATAAAGTTCATCTACTAAAGCTTTCTTTCTCTTAAGCTACAGAAACATCAACTTTCCGCAGCTTGGACAAGTTTCCGCAGCGTAAAAATTTTGAAGTCTACAAGAATACTTGGTGATCTGGATTAAAGGATAGTTGACAACAAGGCACTTGCAGGAGATTAAAGGACAACAAATAATATTAGCAACAGAAAATTAAAAGGTACGTGTTACTTTAATTTAACAATAGGGAAGGTTATATAGCATGTCTAAGTAAGAAAACATAGCACTAAAGTGCAATTATTGTAACCTAAGGGTAATGGCCACCTAAAGAAATATCATATGCCACAACTCTAAAAGTCATGTCACGACCTTGTGCCAAATCTTCCAAATTAACTACCAAATCATAAGTTTGAATGTGCCTAACAGTCGAATTCATTCCCATAATCCTTTTGATAAGTCCACCTGTTTTTCCCTATTCTTACACTCCTCTATTCTTTCATAGTCATTCCATCTTTCCGCCAGCTAGCAAACCCTACTAGTCCCATTTTCCTGTCAAGGTAGCCAATCTTCAAGGCAAAGCATCCTTCGGCATGGGGGTAATGTTCGAACTGAGCCAGCAAGGAAGCAATTCCTAGAGGGGTACCCACAAACTAGGGAGTTGTTGCAAAGAGGACAATGGATGTAGTTCATTGAAAACTTTAACGACTTCCAAAAAGAGGTAAATAAGACATTTGCGCACTCATTGGATGGAATGGAGGCCGAAATTGGGGACATAAAACTCACAGTAACAGATTCTATGATCGTTGAGGCCACTGAGTTGCCAAGACATGGAGAAAAATGGTTTAAAAACAGATGGATTGACAGAGAAGATTGGAAGGTTTTCCTCAAGAATCTGAACATGGACACCACAGTCTACAAAAAAGGTATTCCAAGCTCTGCTCTTAAAAAGAAATGGAGAAACTTATTACTTGTGCTTCAGAAGTTTATCACTTGTGAGGGTAGGTTTGGGCAGATGTATTTTTATCATGTTAGAATGATGATGCACTTTCTCGAGGATCATCAGATGAACCTCATCTATTTCCTCTTGAATAACCTCAGGAAAATGGCTACAAATGTTCAGAAGAAAATTCAATGCATAGAAAACACCATGTATCATCATGGTTTGGTAAAAATATTGGTTGAATTTCATCTTCAAAGTATAGGGGATAACAGGGAGAGTTTCCTAATAAGAAACCATTTTGAGGAGAAATCCCTAGAAAAATCAAGTAGCAACAGGGCCCTTAGAGGGAGAAAGAGAACCATAGAAATGACAACGGAATAGGCACCTCAAACCCAGACAAAGGTAACAGAAGAAGAGTTGCCTATAGTTAAAATTTTGCAGAGAATGAAGAGGGGAAACCCTAGAAGAAAGAAAGCTAGCCCAGGTAAAGAAGAATTCTCACAAACTAAAACCTCTCCTCCAGAAGGAAAATCATAGAATAAGAGGACGAAAGTGTAGAAAACACAAACCCTAGGGTTGAGAATGAGCACAAGGTTGAGCATGATTCCACAAACCTCAAAGACTACAGACTACATTAACCTTGAGGAAAATGAGCCAATTGAAGAGGAGCCAATAGAGAACACTCAAACAGATATTGAGGCAATAGAGAACACTCCAACAGAGATTGAGCCAATAGAGGGTGAATCAATTGAAAGCCTTAGGAATTCTCCAAAAGGGTCACTAAGATCATCACCACAGCCTTACAGCTCAGCTCTAGCTAGCCCGATACATAGTACAGGAATTGACTCTGCACAGCAAGAAATCTATGACTACATAGAGTCACTGGAAAGGAAGGTGACAACAACAAAGGAAACAATACAAAGCCCTGGAGAAGGAAGCAACTAGGTGAATGAACAATCGGCCTCAAACATCTTGAAGCAGGAAATATTTGAACTAGAAACACTAAATCAGTATCTTAAAAATGAAAATCAAGCCCTGAAGACACAGAGTGAGATACAAATTGCCAAGAGTGACAATTTGATCCTACATCTAAGCTTGTGGTATAAGAAAAACAAGAAGCTAAAGAAAGAGAACGGAATTCTGAAAAGATAGATAATGAGTGTAAAGTACAAAATTCTAATGAGCAAGCCTAGAATGCCAATCTCTACCAAAATGAAGAAAACAATGAAACAGGGAGATGACAAACAAGAGGCATAGGGAAAAGACAAGGTAGAAGTGTATGAGGGCATACAACATCTACAATTCAGGGGAATATAGAGTATGAAGATTGTCCTACCATGACATCCTTTTTTCTAAAGATCCTCTCTTTTTCATATATATTTACCACTTAAATAAAGCCATATCCACCAGGTTTTGATGAAGGTATGCATTAATATGTTTTCTTGTTCATATTCAACTGTATACCCTATTGTTTTAATTAAAGTTACAATTGGCTACCAAATCAGTCTATTTCCGCAGCTAGTCCAGGATTCCATAGTTGTCTTCATTGTTCGCGAGGTTCCAGAGCTCCAGGTCAGCCGTGAAATTTGCGAATGGATAGAAGATTACTCCCTCATGGATACCTTCCTATCCACTCGAAACTGTTTTCCAAAAGAAGCACAAGAGATCGCGGTCAAACTCCAAGTCAACCACCGAATTAACGCAGAACAGAACTTGAGATCAACTGAAACCTTATCGTTTTGCTTTTGGAATAGTAAAACAACGGTTTAACAATATAAGTTTAGATAGGATTAAGAGATATTAGGCTTAAAATATTCATACAGTTATGCCATGTTATAAAGCTAATGGCCGCGTTGTTATTTGGGTGTGCGTTGAATGATATGTTTATCAACAGTTTGTGAATTTCATGTGAATGAAATTGGTTTTTGTGTGCAGGCGTTGTATTGATTTGAAGCTCTGAACTGCTATGTGGAGGGCCCCTACCAACAGTGGCAGGTTTTAATCAAATACAATCTGATTTCCTTTAATTCTTCAATTTCTTTGTTTTGTGTGATAATGTTGTATAATGATCTCAAATTGTTATCTGCATAAGAACTTTAATCTTTAGAGTTTAGGCTTCTGTGATCCATATCAAGTTTACAAAAGATTTTTCGACGAAGATCACATGAAACACCATTTGTCGACGCGTTTCGAACCAACAAGTGTGGTTCATCGTCAGGACAAGTTGAAGAGACAGATCCAGCTTAGCATGTTAAACAGTCTGAGCAGAGACTCCAGCGGCTAAATCGACCAACAGCTAAATTTTGACCTTAGGACCCAGGTCAAATTATTATTCACTAATTTATTATT
>APFE030461546.1:0-39875 GCA_000404065.3 Pinus taeda | reverse complement strand
AAAAAAAAAAAAAGACTAGGTCGAGAGTGCTGGGACCCAACACCGACTAATTTTCCAGCCATCATCTCTATTGAGATTACTCGGCCTCTTTTCAATCTCAAGCACCTCCCTAAATTTCCAATGATGGAAGTGTGAAACCTTAGCAATAACACTAGCTTCCTCAATACAAACATGATGATTGGTTTTCTCAGCATGCTCAGCTAAAGCGGAAGACTTTGTTCGCCTATGCTTAAGGTCTGCTGCATGCTCACTAATCCTTTGATTAATGGAGCGACCAGTTTCCCCAATGTAGGGGGTCCCACAGGAACAGGGGATTATATACACACCTTTCATATCTTTAGGGTCGATAGGATCCTTCGCTGATCTGAGGGACATGCGAATGGTGTTTAGGGGCCTAAAGGTCACAGGGACACTATGCATCCTGAGAATCCTACCAATCTTATCAGTAGTCCCCTGAACATACGGAAGATGTACACCTGGAACTCTCTCCTTCGGTTCTCTTTGAGACAGCGAATTCCTGGAAGCTTTAAGGAAAGCCTTCTCACCCATGTATCTACTATAACCATTCTCAACAAAGACATCAAGGAGATGGGATTTTTCTTTCTCAACACTCTTCTTATCCGAGATCCTTAGGGCCCGAGTAGCAAAGGTATTGAGAACACCCATCTTTTGAGCCGGGAAATGGTGGGAACTGGCATGAAGATACTGCTCAGTATGCATTTTCTTCCAAAAAGCTTGGTGGCCGAGGGAACCGTCACTATTCTTAGAAATAAGAATATCGAGGAACGGAAGGCAACCATCGACCTCCTGCTCCATAGTGAACTTAATAGCAGAGGATTGATTATTGAGATGATTGAAGAAGAGATCTAATTCTTCCTGGCCGTGAGACCAGATAACATTGGTGTCATCCACATATCTTCTCCAAAGATTTGGCAAGAGCCGGGAAGAGTTTAGAGCCTTGGACTCAAAATCTTCCATGAGAAGATTAGCAACGATAGGGGAAAGGGGTGAGCCCATGGCAACCCCGCAGGTTTGCTCGAAGAACTCTCCCTCAAAACTAAAAAAGGTAGAAGTGAGATAGATCTCAACTAACTTAGCAGTGTCAGGATCTGTTAGGCAGTTGATCACCTCCATGGCCTCATTAATAGGGATGCAAGTGAAAAGGGAAACAACATTAAAACTAACTAGAATGTCCCCAGGGTCAAGCTTGATGTCCTTGAGCTCCTTAATGAAGGAAGTAGAGTCCTTTACGAAGGACGTCGTACGACCAACCAAGGGCTTAAGCTTTAACGCAAGGAACTTAGCAAGAAGGTAGGTAGGACCACCAATGGTGTTGACAATGGGCCTCAAGGGAGCTCTATCCTTGTGAATCTTGGGGAGACCATAGATTCTAGGAGTGATAGGGTTGCTTTCAATGAGTTTATGGTGCAGGGAACTCATTGAGCTAATGGATTTAATGGCAAGTGCCACATTCCTAGCAACCTTCTTGAACGGATTCTTAGGAAGCTTTTTGTAGCTACCACTATTATGAATATGATCTAACATCATGCTGCAGTAATCAGCCTTGTTAAGAATGACGGCAACACCACCCTTGTCTGCCTTTAAAG
Organism: Pinus taeda; assembly: GCA_000404065.3. NCBI lineage: Eukaryota > Viridiplantae > Streptophyta > Pinopsida > Pinales > Pinaceae > Pinus > Pinus taeda. The sequence continues at coordinate 38,268 of APFE030461546.1, read as the reverse complement.
CAATGATATCCTTGTTCTAGTTTAAGGATTTGAGAGCTACATATTCTTCCTTGCTAAGGTTGCTCTTAGGGGGCTTAGCCTTTCTCAAGACAACCACACAATCTTGCCTAATAGTTCCTTGACCCTATCAGGTAAATCTCTGATCCCAAACTCTATGTCAGAAATGATATCATCTACAGGGATTTTCTTCGGAGCTAAGGCAAAATTTAAACCTTTGCCTAAAACTTTAAAAACAGAAGGGGGAAAGGAGAAACTGGAAATATTTATAACCCTATTATTAGAACGAGAAGAAAGGCAATGATTATAAACATCATTCCTATTATTCTCCATGCTAGAAATATTAGCATTAAAAAATGAGTACTTATTAATCGAATTATTATTATTATTATTATTAAATCTATTATTATTATATTTATTTTAATGATTATTATATTGTTAAAATTATTAATATTATTTTTAAATATATAAATATATATATTATTATTATAAATATATTATTATTATTGATAAAGTTATTATTATTATCATATCATATTACTATTTATTATTATTATAGTCATATATTATTATTACTTATAATATATATTATTATCATTATTCATATCCTTATTTCTTATTAATAATATATATTATTATAACATATCATTATTATTACTTTTAATAATATAGTTATTATTCATATCTTATTAAGATCTTTATAATAATGATATTATTCTTATAATTAATACAAATATTATTAATATCATAACAAGTCACTGTCAAGGACCAACGGACAGGGAGAGGGGGCCGAGCCCTCTCTGACCCCATCAGACCTGCAAGCCAAACAGATTCCAGGTTCTGCGGTCAAGTTATGCACCGGGGAGCTACAAACCACCGGAGAAATCACGTTGACCAACCGGCCCGAAGGGTGACTGCAAAATACCAGACGACGGGGAAGGGGGGTCGAGCCCTCTCTGACCACCTCAGACCGGCGTCTCAAACCGACTCCAGGTTCTGTGGTCGAGCTACGCACCGAGGAGCGACAAACCAACAGAGAAACCACGCTGACCAACCGGCCTGCCAAATCGACTGCGGGCTCTACAGAATTGCCACGCATCGATGGGCGACCAGAATTAGGTGAACACGATGCCACCGGATCTAAACCCACGTTGCCTATCAATTCGATTCCGGGCTCTGCAGACATGATATGCACCAAGGAGCGACCAGAATTAGGTGACAACGAACCCACTAACGCTGGATCTGAGCCCTCGCTGACCCCAACCCAACCACCTGGTTCCAAGGACCTTCTGCGCAGCGAGGAAACAGAGATACCACTCGGTGAAATCGCAGAAAAAACTTCTGGATCAGAAACCTTCAGCGCTGGCATGGAAACTGAAGAAGGCATCGATCGAGAGTTACCCACAGCCATGCTACTGTCAAGCGATACCTAACCCATGCCTAGAAAGGAAGAGCGATCTGGATGATTGGCGACAGAAGGAGAGCACTCATTATCACCAGAGTGATTTCCCTCAACGCAGCAACCTGGAAGAACGCTTTCCTGGGAGCCAAACCCCAATCTGCAGGTAAGGGCAGCTCGGTCATCATCAGAGCTGTCAGATAACCAACTATTGAGCGCTAAGATTTGACCAGGAGAGATACGGCTCCGGGAAGCTGCTCCCTTAGATCTATCCAGAACTGCTGAATATCCAGCAAGCCTCTGAAACTTAGAAGCTTGATGCTGCTTCCGAGTCTCTTCCAATCGAAGGGACTTCAAAGCTGAACAGGCATCTATTCTGGCCCAAAGGGAAGTTGAAAACAAGTTCCCAAGATCCAGATGTAAACCCAAAAGAAAACGAGAAAGCAAATTCAGAGATTTTCTGACCCTACTGATTTCTGCCCTTATTAACGCCAAACTCGCCTTAAGGAAAACCTGATGGTTTTGGGGAGTGTGTTGTCTTGTTATGATATTAATAATATTTGTATTAATTATAAGAATAATATCATTATTAATAAGGATATGAATAATATAATAACTATTTTTATTTAAGTAATATTGTGAATAATAATAATCATTTATTTAATATTTGATATGATTAATAATAATATTGCATTTACAATTATTAATTAATATTAATAATTTTAACAATAATAATAATCACTATAATAATAAAAATAATAATAATTCGATTAATAAGTACTCATTTTTTAATGCTAATATTTCTAGCATGGAGAATAATAGGAATGATGTTTATAATCATTGCCTTTCTTCTCGTTCTAATAATAGGGTTATAAATCTTTCTAGTTTCTCCTTTCCCCCTTCTGTTTTTAAAGTTTTAGGCAAAGGTTTAAATTTTTTCTTAGCTCCGAAGAAAATCCCTGTAGATGATATCATTTGTGACATAGAGTTTGGGATCATAGATTTACCTGATAGGGTCAAGGACACTATTAGGCAAGATTGTGCGGTTGTCTTGAGAAAGGCTAAGCCCCCTAAGAGCAACCTTAGCAAGGAAGAATCTGTAGCTCTCAAATCCTTAAACTAGAACAAGGATATCATTGTTTTAAAGGCAGACAAGGGTGGTGTTGTCGTCATTCTTAACAAGGCTGATTACCGCAGCAAGATGTTGGATCATCTTCATAATAGTGGTAGCTACAAAAAGCTTCCTAAGAATCCGTTAAAGAAGGTTGCTAGGAATGTGGCACTTGCCATTAAATCCATTAGCTCAATGAGTTCCCTGCACCATAAACTCATTGAAAGCAACCCTATCACTCCTAGAATCTATGGTCTCCCCAAGATTCACAAGGATGGAGCTCCCTTGAGGCCCATTGTCAACACCATTGGTGGTCCTACCTACCTTCTTGCTAAGTTCCTTGCGTTAAAGCTTAAGCCCTTGGTTGGTCGTACGGAGTCCTTCGTAAAGGACTCTGCTTCCTTCATTAAGGAGCTCAAGGACATCAAGCTTGACCCTGGGGACATTCTAGTTAGTTTTGATGTTGTTTCCCTTTTCACTTGCATCCCTATTAATGAGGCCATGGAGGTGATCAACCGCCTAACAGATCCTAACACTGCTAAGTTAGTTGAGATCTGTCTCACTTCTACCTTTTTCTGTTTTGAGGGAGAGTTCTTCGAGCAAACCTGCGGGGTTTCCATGGGCTCACCCCTTTCCCCTGTCGTTGCTAATCTTTTCATGTAAGATTTTGAGTCCAAGGCTCTAAACTCTTCCCGGCTCTTGCCAAAGCTTTGGAGAAGATATGTGGATGACACCAATGTTATCTGGTCTCACGGCCAGGAAGAATTAGATCTCTTCTTCAATCATCTCAATAATCAATCCTCTGCCATTAAGTTCACTATGGAGCAGGAGGTCGATGGTTGCCTTCCGTTCCTCGATATTCTTATTTCTAAGAATAGTGATGGTTCCCTCGGCCACCAAGTTTTTCAAAAGAAAACACATACTGAGCAGTATCTTCATGCCAGTTCCCACCATTTCCCAGCTCAAAAGATGGGTGTTCTCAATACCCTTGCTACTCGGGCCCTAAGGATCTCAGATAAGAAGAGTGTTGAGAAAGAAAAATCCTATCTCCTTGATGTCTTTGTTGAGAATGGTTATAGTAGATACATGGGTCAGAAGGCTTTCCTTAAAGCTTCCAGGAATTCGTTGTCTCAAAGAGAACCGAAGGAGAGAGTTCCAGGTGTACATCTTCCGTCTGTTCAGGGGACTACTGATAAGATTGGTAGGATTCTCAGGACGCATAGTGTCCTTGTGACCTTTAGGCCCCTGAACACCATTCACATGTCCCTCAGATCAGCGAAGGATCCTATCGACCCTAAAGATATGAAAGGTGTGTATATGATTCCCTTTTCCTGTGGGACCCCCTACATTGGGGAAACTGGTCGCTCCATTAATCAAAGGATTAGTGAGCATGCAGCAGACCTTAAGCATAGGCGAACTAAGTCTTCCGCTTTAGCTGAGCATGCTGAGAAAACCAATCATCATGTTTGTATTGAGGAAGCTAGTGTTATTGCTAAGGTTTCGCACTTCCATCATCGGAAATTTAGGGAGGCGCTTGAGATTGAAAAGAGGCCGAGTAATCTCAATAGAGATGATGGCTGGAAAATCAGTCGGTGTTGGGTCCCAGCACTCTCGACCTAGTCTTTTTTTTTTCTCGTTTCTTGTTATTTTTAAGTTGACTTATATTATTTTTCTCATTTATTTATTCATATTTTTTCTTTTATATTCATTTATTCATATGAGAATGATCCTGTTTTTAACTAAATTCCTTCAAATACTAATTTAACTTACAATTTTTAATTATTTATTTTTAACTAACTATTATCATGAATTATTTTTAAATACTAATTTTAACATAAAATTTTAATTATTTATTAATAATTTTTAACTAACTATTATCATAAAATTATTTTTATTTATTTTAAGGGATTGGGTCCCCTAGGGTAACTTTTTCCCATTATTAAAATATTAATAATTTAATTAGTAAAATAATTTAAATAAATAATTAAATTAAAGTTTTTAAAACTAACCTTAATAGTATTTATTTAATCTATAATATTTTTACTTAATTTAACTTTTTCATAATAATATTAATATTAATATTAATATTAAAAATAATATATATTTAAATATTAATATTAAAAAATAATTATTATATATTAGAGATGTTATATAATAAATAATTTGACTACTAATATTATTAATATATTAATATCGAGACTTAAGAATTAATTAATTATATTTAACAAATTAAGATAATTTAATTAAATTAAATAAAGGTTAAACCTTTTCCGTAACTACTATTTAAAATTTATTTTTAGACCAGGGACCTAATCTATTTGAGATGATTTTATTTAATAATAATCTTAGTAATACTATATAATATAATATAGTATATATCAATAAATTACACTTAATTAATTTTTATAACTAACTATTAAAAATATTTGATGTATCTTTATATTTTTACCTAATTTAACTTATTTCCATAAATAATAATAATAATATAAATATAATAATAATAAATTAGTGAATAATAATTTGACCTGGGTCCTAAAGTCAAAATTAGTCGTTGGTCGATTTAGCCGTTGGAGTCTCTGCTCAGACTATTTAACATGCTAAGCTGGATCTGTCTCTTCAACTTGTCCTGATGATGAACCACACTTGTTGGTTCAAAACGCGTCGACAAATGGTGTTTCATGTGATCTTCGCTGAAAAATCTTTTGTAAACTTTAATTTGCTTTATACCTAGCTTAGACTGTTATCTAATTTTCTTTATACCTGGTACTACACAGTTATTTCCTTTGCTAATTATCCTTCATAATTGAAGTGTGTTCAATTCACAAATGTTGCTTGGATTACTTTGTTACAGAAGAAATTGAACAAGCGAGAAGACCTCTCCTAAAACAATTAGGTTCAACAGTATTCCTTCATAGCTAATAGAATAGGTTTCTTTTTTCACTTAGAGAATTAGGAGCTGCAACAAAGAGATTTAAGATCAAAAATCCCAACAATCTAACATAAGTAAAATCACCCTCACATCATCTACAAACTAATTGGATAGAGATTAATTCCTAGGAAACTTAATCAACATCCCTAAGAATTACAACACTAATACAGTTGATGAACATCGCCCCCATCTTGAGTTTAGATCCTAACAAATACATAATGACCTAATGAATAACTTCTAAGCACATATTGTGCACCCGTACTTCATCAGTCTACGCACCCTGGTTGACAATTTATGATTGCCAATTCAAGGACTTTGAATTGACCAAACAAGCCATAGATATAATACATCATATAACCAACAAATAACTAGCATAGAAACCATGGGAAATCAGCCATAACATCACCATCATATTCAATACAATGTTCATAGATCACAATAAGAAAATATCTCATATTAACATGTGAAAATGCTAACCAAGTAAGGGACTTACATGTACCAACCAACCATAGATTGGGTTGAACCAAATATCTCTTTCAGCCAATAACCTCTGCACCATATTCTAAGCATGAATGTGGGATATTATGGAATAAACCAAGACAAAATCAACCAGGGCTTCCAGAGGCCAAACCACCTATACCCTCAACGATAGTGATTCCACCTTTATAGTCCAGAAATCGCTAACATTAACTAGATCAGTCTCTACCCAAGTTATTTAGGGCTCCAAGAACTAGTAGCTCAACCCATATCCTTATATGGATCCAGAGTATTTGCTCCAATCACGGCTCCAAGGACTAGTAACTCAAACCACGAAGAGCTCCAGGGAATTTGTCCCAACCTACGGCTGTAGGAACTAGTAACTCAACCCAAGTTGTTCTAGGGCTTTCAGAGTGTTTGTTCCAATCCATAGCCATAGGGAACCTGAGCACTAATTAGAAAACAAGTGGAAGAAACCTGCAACATCATGGCTATCCAGAAAATGGTAAGGCAATTCTAGACCCCATTGTCAATCCAGGAAAATATCCATGCCAATGAAAACACATAACCAAAGACTCACATGCATATACCATGCATCCAAAAATCAATAAGGATATCACACATTCAACTTGTTACCCGCAAAGCAATCCAGTTGTAGCTATTGATCCCATGGTTTCCTTGCATTTCCCTAATTGCCTTTGCCTTCTTTCTCCAAATCCAAGTGAATGCCCAAGTGCTCCAAAAATGCTCTAATATTTATCTAAGTGTGAAGAGTATGAGAGTGAAAGAGAGCTGGACTCAAAACCGTCAAAAGGATAGCAAATGATTCTGGTGTCTTTTTATCATTGAGGTCTTTATTTTCTTCATTTTCCTCCATTTTTCCTTTAATTTCCCTTACATGCAAATCTATGCCTCTTCACCTTCCTTTTCTCCTATTTTCCTTTATTTTCATAAATAAATTCCAATTATTGCCTCTTTTCCTTTTCCAATTTCCATAGCCATAAATTAATCACAAGTGATGCCCACTAAAGTGTTTTTCCCAACATTTAGCTTAGAATATGTGTTCCATGAACTTGTCTTATTTTATTTACATGAAAAATAAACCAAGGGATGTTACAAACCCCTCCCCATTAGGGGAACACTGTCCTCAATTTTCTATGACACCTTTGATTAATAAACCATTGAAAAACAAAACATACTTCCCATGGAGATTTATAACATAACTCAATGCAATGTTTACAATGACATCCTATTGAGAAACAAAACAAACATACCATTTATTGGAGCTTTATAACACAACTCATTGTGATATTTATAAAAACATCCATATACATATACATATACCAAAATCTCATTTACTTGAACCAACAAATAATGAAGGATATGAAGCCTTCATCTGATATGTCATCTCCAAGGTACCTTCACCAAAGTTCTCCCACTGCACTTTAACCTGCTCAATTGCTTTGTTCCAGAGCATGAGTTGTTTCCGCTACAAAATGTACTGAGGTTTTGGCTGGAACTCCCTCTGGTTCGACTTGTAATATAGACCATTCAATCACATGATCAACATCATGGACATGCTTCTTAAGCAATGAAACATGGAAAACATCATGGAATTTCATTATCGGAGGCAATGCAATTTGATAGGCCACTAGTACAATCCTCTCAAGGATATCAAAATGCCTACAATACCGAGGTGCTAGCTTGGAACATGATCCAATCCTCAAGGAGCTCCTCTTGGGCTTGATGCACAAGTAAACATGCTCCCTAACCTGAAGCTCCTTAAATTCCTTGTGTTGATATACATAACTCTTTTTCCTGTCTTGTGCTACCTTCAAATTCCTCTTAATAACCTGCATTTCTTGTTCCATCTTTGCCAATATGTCCAGTCCAATCAACACCTTGTTTAGTGGACCACTCAAGCTGATAGGAGTATTACAACTCCACTCGTAAAGAGCCTTAAATGGATTAATATTCAATGGATCCTCATACCCATTATTATAAGGAAACTCTACCAGTGGAAGATACTCTTACCACTTTCACTGTTGATGCATGACATACATCCTCAACATGTCCTCAATAATCTTGTTAACCCTCTCTATTTTTCCATCTATCTACAGATGATAATTTGTACTGAGAGCCAACTTTGTCCCCAAACCTGCAAAAAAACCTTCCATAACTTAGAAGTGAACTTGGCATCTCTATCGGATATAATCTTCTTAGGAACACCATGCAACCTCAATATCTCCCTGATGAAGACCTGAGCTACCTCACTAGCTGAATTCATAGACTTCACTGCAATGAAGTGAGCTACCTAACTTAATCTGTCAACCACAACCATAATGGAATCATGTTGTCTCGATGTCCTTGGAAAACCTATAATAAAGTCCATGGAAATGACCTCCCATTTCCACTCCAAAACCAGAATCAACTATAGTAAACCACCTAGATACTTACAATATGCTTTCACTTGTTGACAGTCTAAACATATCGCAACAAAATAAACCACCTATTTCTTCAAGTTCAACCAATGATTGAACTTCTTAACTATTGTAAATGTATTCCAATATCCAAGGTGATATGAATATTACTTGACATGAAACTCCCTCAAGATAAGCTTCTTGAGCTCACTTTCATTTGACACATAAATCATATTCCTAAATCTGACCAAGCCATATGTTGTGAGATGATACTTCTAGTCCTTCTCACCTTCACCTTGTTGTTGTAACCTATGCTTCAACTACTGATACTTGTCATCACGTTGCCTAGCCTACAAGAGTTCACTCCTATAAGTCTGTCCTATAAGAACTCATTGTTGCAATTTGATTCACCTGCACTCTCCTACTGAGAGCATCTACAACCCTGTTCTCTTTTCCCTTGATGTACCTGATCTCAAAGTCAAACTCGTTGAGGGTATCCAACCATATAGATTTCCTTACATTTAGATTGGGTTGGTCAAACAAGTACCTCAGTCCACTATGATCACTCATTAAGACAAACCTCCTGCCAAGAAGATAATGCCTCCACATCTTCAAGGAATGAATGATAGTTGCCAACCCAAGATCATGAGTCACATAGTTCTGCTTGTGCTCATTCAACTTCCTTGACTCATAGCAAACCACCTGTCCTTCTTACATCAAGACTCCACAAAGTCTTCTCTTGCAAGCATTTTTACAAACCACAAACTCCTTATCGGGATATGTAATCTTCAAGACCAGATCATGTGTAAGCAAATGTTGCAACTACTCAAAGCTAGTTGCACACTCTTTAGTCCATTTGAACTTCTTTCCTTTTCGTTGCAAAGATGTAATAGGATAGATAATCTGTGAGAAGTTCCTAATAAACCTCATGTAGTAACTTGTTAATCTCATGAATGATCTGACCTCATCCACATTCCTAGGAGTTTGCCACTCGATGATAGCTTTAATCTTTTTCGGGTCTATTGTTACACCTTCCTTGGAAATAATGTGTCCCAAGTAATGAACTTTAGTCTAAAAGAAACTGCACTAGCTAAACTTGGCATACAACTAATGCTCTCTCAATAATCCTAATATTGTTTCCAGGTGATCTACATGTTCTTCCTCATTCTTAGAATATATCAATATATCATCAATAAACACTATCACAAACTTATCTAGATAAGGATGCAACACATTGTTCATCAAACACATGAAAGTAGTTGGAGCATTAGTAAGACCAAAAGGAACCATCATAAACTCATAATGCCCATACCTGGTACAGAATGCAGTTTTGTAGACATCCTCTTCTTTAAAGCGCACTTGATGATATCCTGATCTCAAATCAATCTTTGAGAACATTGTTTCTCCCTTCAAATAATCAAGCAATTCATTAATCAATGACAAAGGATACCTATTCTTGATAGTCATCTTAGCCAATTGCCTATAATCAATGCACAACCTGAGAGTACCATCCTTCTTCTTTATAAACAATACTGGTGCACCTTAAGGTGACACACTTGTCCTAATGTATCTCTTATCAAGCATTTCCTTAAGTTGCAACTCCAACTCCAACAACTATGGAGTGCTCGTATTGTAAGGTGCCTTTAATGCTAGTGGTGCTCCCAATATTAACTCAATAGAAAAGTCCACTTCCCTATGAGGAGGAAACTCTAAAATCTTTGTTAGAAATACATCCTAAAACTGTTGCAAAAAAAGATACCTCTTGAAGACTTCAACATTCTCAACATCCTTCCCTTTGTCATTGGAAATATGAATTGCAAACAATACACATCCTTTCTTGCAACTACGTTTTTCCTACATAGTTGTAACCATTCTCACTGATGTAGGATTCTTCTTTCCCTGTAAGATTCTTCTTTCCCCATCATTATTCAAACACTCAATTGTCGTATCATAGAAATATACCTTAGTCTTGTGAATGTACAACCAATCCATTCCCAAAAGCATATTGTATGAACCGAAAGGAAGCACATTTATATGTGATGATGTAAGCATACCATTTAGCTCGAATGCACAAGATCTCACCCAATGATTAACTCTTCTCTTGGTTCATGTAGCCAACTGCATTAACCAAGACTTTGCATGCACTTCTTTATTCAAGCCACACTTATCCACCATCTCTGGACTGATATAACTATAGTTATATCCAGGATCAATCAAAATAGAAACAACCTGATCACAATGCTTACCTTCCATATTGATAATAGATTCTTGATTATCAACCTGCCTATCATCTAATGTTGCATAAATCTGAGGAATATTTTGACTAACATCCCCAACTATTTGCACCTCCTGAGCATTATAAATCTAAGGTCTAGTACCCTGATGTTATGTACAATCTCTCCTGTGATGTTGTCCACCACAAGTCCAACACTGCAAAGGCTTCCTGCCATCACCTTTGTTATGCTCCTCAAATTTAAACACATGTCCTCTATCAATAGAATTGAACTTCTCATATGGTGTTGCATTCCCATTGTTACCTGTATCCTGAGGTCTTCCTCGCTTCTTATCCCACTTTCTTTTAATCTTCTCATTCCCCTTCCAATCATGCTTAGGCTCAGACTTACACTTAGACTAATCATAACAATACTTCAAATTTCCAATGACTTCCTCTAATGAATGAGAATCATCATACTTATTTTGATCCTTAAATGTTAAAGGAAAACCACTGATGAATCTTTGAACCTTTGTATTCTCATCCTTAAGATATGGCACATACCTCAACAACTCTATAAACTTAGTTGTATGATCTTCATTTGTCATAGATCCCATCTTCAGCTCATAGAACTCCTTAGCCTTTTCATCATAATATCTCTCTGATAAGTACTTCTTCCTGAAGAGTCTTTTGAACTCATGCTAACTCAACTCCTCTATCCCGATGCCCATGATAGGCTTCACATCTTCCCATTAAATATCTTCTTTCCCTTTGAGACTAAAAATAGTTATCCTGACCTTCATATTCTCTGAATAATCATGCAACTCGAAGAACTTATTCATCCCAAGCAGCCATGCTTCTGCATCTTCCATTTTCTTCATCTCTCCATTAAAGGTAGGAGGCTTGGCTTCCTTGAAATCATCCGACAAGTATTGTTTCTCACTCCCCCTATAAGGATGATAGTGATGATGACCATGATGTATATTTGAACTAGAGCTAGAATAAAACCCATAACCACTACCTATCTTGTCATGTGTATCCATCCATCTGCCACCTCTGATTGTGTCATCCATGTTCAACCTGTGTCCTCCATGAGACCTTCTACCATATGCCCCATTAGTCCTTTCTTACTGTCCATAATTGATTCTTGTATGTCCCCATCTCTGCAAATCTAATAAGCCCTAAAGAATCACTACAATGACCTCTTCTTTCTTTTCCTGAGCTCTGGAAATCCTTTCTTGTGATTGAATTATCATGTCATTATATGCCTTGCAACTTTTGATTTCTAACTTGAGACTTCTCAAGGTATATGATGTGTTAGGAGAGTACTCTTCCCCATGTTGCTCATCTAATCTATAAGGAGAGTCATGTGAACTGTAATCCACCATTATGCTTGTCATCTATGATCTTCTTCTTCCAGCAAACATACCATGTCAGATAAACCAAATATAGAGCTAATCAAACATACCTTAGTGAAGTTCAGGGGAGTCTATCTTGTCTATAGAAATTAGTCCAAATTAGCACGATATGAATTTATATACACTCATAATGACACCAACATATTTGTGAAAATTTCACAACCAGAATCCTATTGCAACAACTAGAAATTATTCTCCTAATTGCTAATTTAATTTAACAATTTATTTATTGTTTACTACAAAAAAATATTGAATAAAGCACACTGCAATCTACACAAATAAAACTTTGGAAGAAATGATAGCACACAAACACATTAAATAACATAGGTATTTTTGGAAAAATGTCCCTGGAAAAACCCAAATTGGGAAAACATGTGCAACAACTGAGGGTTCTAATATTAAGCAGCAACAAAAAATCTGAGTACAACTAGATGCTAAAATTGGAAATCCTATAGAGAATTACTAGCAAGAAAAATATAGAGAGGAAAATTTCTCACTCCACAAGAAAATCAGGGCTCTGACCTTAGCTCAAATTGAGTCGTCCAAACTGGCTTTGTGCGACTAGTGTGTCACCCTAGCGCAGTCCCTTCTGCACGCAGTTCGAACCAACTTCTCCTCAAGTCATTTGGTATGTTGTTGTCTAGAGAAATGTCTCTCTAGGACTTTGAAACCTCTGCCCAACTTCTGACATTGAAACTTGACTTTCCCAATATATTCGAAATTTCCTCTAGAGGCTACTGCGTTACTTTGCATCAGCATCAGTGTGGCTCACTTGCCTCTCTGCAAATGCACTCACTAGATCTAGAATCCTTCCTCCAGCTTCACTGTCTTTGCCCCTCTCTCACTGCTTCGATCTCACAGGCTCTCTCCCCAGCAACTGTTTGTTGCTACTCAAGAAATTGATCTGCTTATGAAATCGAACTGCTCAATTGTCTTCTCCATCACCACATCGACCTCCTCTTATAATCCTCTGTTGGAGCACCAACGACCAATATTAAAACTTAATCAATGGCTAGAATCATCTTTGGATCGATCCAAGTGATTTTCTAAATGATTTTAGCCTTGACTTAATTAGTAATGATTAATTAACCATATTCCCTAAGTTTAGAATTAGGAAATATTTAAAAATTGGTTAATATTCTAAGTAAGTCATTTCTGGATGGAATTTCCAGGAACTATTTATGTGTTTTGGATATCTCATGTATTTTAGCCCCTCCACAAAATTTCAAGGCTATAACACATCTGATACTACAAAAAATAACACTCCCTCTTAGTGAGGAATGTGTTATAGTGCTATTACACACCTTGTAGCAACACCCTATCTTTGCATCATCTTCTATCATGTTGTTGATGTCTAACCAAGCTTCCCACCAACCACTACGCAACTCTGATATATATTTCATTTGTGTTGCTGCAACTGCAACATCTGCAACTAAAAAGTATCCAAAATACTGAATCAAATGTGATAAATATAATGCATTTGTCACTTGACTCTCTGACTGCTACTAATATTTGCACTGTCATTGAATAAACTATGTTGTTTTTTACTCTGCTCTGTTGCTAACTCTGCACTACGCTCCTCAGTATCTAATTGTTACTAGTCTCTACAACTATTAATCTGGAATTTGATTGCATCAACTGTCACTAATCCATCCTAAAACTAAAAAAATTGTGGAACCACATTGCAAGGTATTGATCCATGAGGTGGACTCCTCAAGGATCCTTTCCATTTGTAGTGCTCTGGGGCTACAATACCAAGTCACCCCATCTCACTCCCGAAGGTATGTCAACAAAAATGGCAAAGTCTTCCTCTAGCCTGGAGGAAGGTCTATCGATCTTTGATGAAGTGTCCTATTGGTCCTACTTCTATTCCTTTTCCTTCTTCCTTAGAGGATACTAGGTACTGTAGTGACCAAGCTCACCACACCTGAAGCACTTGACCTTTGACAGGTCCTTTTTCTTCTCCCGCTACTCCCCCTACCCTTGACTATGACCCTTAGATGTGAGGACCACATTTTCCTCCTCCTTCACTTACTTTGATCCGTTGTTGTTGCCACTGATGGAGCTCTTCAATTGAGCTTGTCTTAACTCCTCCTACTACAAATCGTCCAACATCCTGTTCCACCTTGGAAAGGTATCTCTACCCAAGAAACTTTGGAAGAATATCTGCTAATCACACTAGCTTTGTGGGTTGAGGCTCTACCCCAACAAGTGACAACTGGTCTCAGGCCTTTTGAATCTTGGTGAGTAAGGGGTCTATGCCTTCCCCTTTCTGCATCCTGGTGCATCTCAACTTCTCCTCTAAGTACATCGTTAGTTGCTCGGAAGTACCTTGGTATAGAGTGGAGAGGGTCTTCTACATCTCTTTGGCCATTCCTTTGTCTGCTATATGTGAGACGATATGATCCCAAAAATCATCTAGGATCAACCTCTTCGCTTGTGTCATATCCTTCTTGTACTCCTTTAGATGATCTGCATCCATGGGGACTGCTATTGCTGAATTAATATATTTCTTAAGGCCATATTCATCTAGAAGGAAGGACATCCTTGCCTTCCAGATGACATAGTTGGAAGCTCCATCCAACCTGTCCTGATCACAAAGCCTAGTAGCGAACATCTCAACAAATGGTGAAAATATTCTCTTCCCTTCTGCTCAGCTGCTACTCAACTATTCACAGTCCCTTTTGGAGTGAGAAACTCTACACACAATGACTATCTCTACAAGGAAAATCGAACTTCTTGAGACTAGAAGTTCCCTAAGGAAAATTTTCCCTCTGCGTGTGCTCTTCTTCCTTCCACGTGATGCTAGCTCTACTCTAGAAAATTGTTGCAAAACTATTGTGTCCAGCTAGACATATGCTCTGCGAAAATACTAGATTGCTCCCTCTGCCCATGGAATCACTTGATCTAGAGAGATTGAATTTTTCTGTCCCTCACTTAGAAAAATTCAATCTCCTCATGTAACTCGGCCACTCAACAAAGTGACCATGTTGCCTCTGGGGTTTCAATCTGTTGCCCACACAGAACAATGAAACTCCTTTTGTCTTTGTGACTGAGCTCTCCGACTGATCAACTACACTATGATAACACGTGAAAATTCCACAACCAAAATCCTATTGCAACAACTGGAAATTATTCTCCTAATTGTTAATTTAATTTAACAATTTATTTATTGTTTGCTACAACAAATACTGAATAAACCTCATTACAATCTACACAAATAAAACTATGGAGGAATAAACATTGGAAGAAATGCTAACACACACACATAAAATAACAAAGTTATTTTTGGACAAACATCCCCGGTGAAACCCAACTTGGGAAAACTGGTGCAATAGATGAAGGTTTTAATATTAAGCAACAGTGAAAAATCTAAGTACAACTCAATGCCGAAACTAGCAATCCTACAAAATACTAGTAAGAAAAATCTAGTGAGTAAAATTCCTCACTCCACAGGAAAATCCAGGCTCTAACCTCAACTAAAATTGAGTTGTCCAAACTAGCTCTTTGCAGCTACTACGTCACCCTAACATAGTCCCTTTTGCACTTAGTTCAAACCAACTTCTCCTCATGTTGTTTGGTCTGGTATTGTCTAGGAAAATGTCTCTCCAAACACACCTCTGCCCAGCTTCTGACGCTGAAACTCGTCTTTCCCCAGCAGATTCGAAATTGCCTCTAGAGAATACGGCATTGCTCTATGCCAACCTCACTATGGCTCACTTGCCTCTCTGCAAATGCACTCACTGCATTTGGAATCCTTCCTCTGGCTTCATTGTCTCTGCCCCTTTCTCACTGCTTCGATCTCATTGGCTCTCTCTTTGGCCTCTGAATGTTGCTACTCAAGAAATCGATTTGCTCATGAAATCAAACTACTCAAATGTCTTCTCCATCACCACATCGACTGCCTCTTATAATCCTTTGTTGGAGCATCAACGACCAAGATTAAAACTTAATCAATGGCTAGGATCATCTCTAGATCGATCTATGTGAGTTTCTAGATGATTTTCGCCATGACTTAATTAATACTAATTAATTAACCATATTCCCTAAGTTTAGACTTTAGCAAATATTTAAAAACTAGTTAATAATCTAATTAAGTCATTTCTAGGAGGAATTTCCCAAAATGATTTATGGGTTTTGGATATCTCATGCATTCTATCCTCTCCAAAAATTTTCAAGGCTAGAACACATCCGATGCTATAAAAACTAGCAATATCAACCTATCGATGTCATCTCAATCATCATGCATGATGCCACAAACTGCAACATAGACTATATACATGAAAACCATAGCCACTACAATGCATTCATACGACTAACATGCATGCACAACAATCACATCAACAACTAACATGCATGTATAACAATCACATCTACCCTGAGGTCTAGTGTTGCAACCTCGCTCTTATACCACCCTATGGTATCAAATTCACCCAAAGAGGATGAAAACCCACTTTGATAGCACCCTGTAACCACCTCCTCCTATATTTACCCAAATTCACAAGCTCGCTAGGGTAAACATGAGACAAGTGTCACTATGACATGACTAGACCTCCAAGTTCCAGTTATGGAGTGGGGCCTACAAATGGACCACAAACTAACATCCTATAGGGACTACAGATCACTTAAGAGCTGAACAACTAACCCAAGTGATCAATCCATGAGCTAGAACCCATTTTCACTGTCCTAGCACCCCAACCGCATGCACAACAAGGTAAGGGTGCAATTATAGGCCTCCAATTGCACACATAGGCCTGCTTCCATGTGGTTATGGCCTAAATTCCCTAGTTCAATGCTTGTGGTCCCAGGATCTGAGCCACTTTTCCAGGCTAGCCTCCAGACCATTGCCTATAACTTCTTATAACTTTCCAGAATCATATTACATGTAACAACAAAGCTAAACATTCAAACTTGAATAAAAAAACTTAACCTAAACTACCTAGAACATGTTAGTTTTTGTAGCATCAGATGTGTTCTAGTCACAAAATTTGGTGGAGGGGCTAGAATACGTGAGATCTCCATAACCCAAAAAACGTTTCTAGAAATTCCACCTAGAGATGGATTAATTAGATTATTAACCTATTTTTTAATGTTTCCTAAGTCTAAACTTAGGAAAACTAGTTAATTAATCATACTTAATTAAGTCAAGGTGAGAATTCTCTAGAAACTCATATGGATCAACATGGAATTAATCTAGGCCCTTGATTAAGTTCTAATATTGGTCATTGGTGAACCAACAGAGGATTATAAGAAGACATCGATTGACACTTGGAGAATACACTTGAGAAGTTCAATTTCCTTGGCAGATTGATTTCCAGAGAGCCGCAATAGTTGCCAGAGAGCCAAAGATTGAAGTAGAGATAGGGATACAAAGGAAGTTTTCTAGATCTAGAGAGGTAGCAACAAGTGACAGAAGTGATTCGAACAGAAGCAGCACGGGTTGCGTTGTAGTTGAAACATAACAATTTAATTTAGCCGGGGAGGAAGTTGATTAAGCTTCCAGAGGTTAGGAAAGTCTCTAGGAGGGCCTTAGAGTCACTTCCAGCAACAGAGATAGGCAAGACGAATTGACCAAAGGCCAAAACTGATCTACATGTGTGAGAGGAAGCACTGGGACTGCATAGAAGGCTTATGTAGGGGTTTGGACGACCAAGTTTTTTTTTTTTTTTGGAGAAGCCAATGTTGGGATTGCTTGTGGGGTGAAAGAATTTCCTCTCTAATTATTTCTATCAGATTCTTGTTGTTTGGATTGCTAGCTAAGCATCCATAGATTATACTCAAAATTTTATTGCTGCATAATAATAAAACCCTCAATTGTTGTACTGGTTTTCCCAAGTTGAGTTTTTCCATGGACAATTGTCTAGCAATAACTGTGTAAATTTTATGTGTGTGCATGTGCTACATTTTCTTAGTTTCCAGTGTTATTTCCTTCTGCAAAATTTTTTGTTTGTGAAGTTTGCAATAGTGAATTATTTGTTGTTTGTATGGGAAAAAAATTGTTAATTAATTTACAATTAGAAGAATAATTTCCAGTCGCTGCAATAAAATTTTGTAGTGAAATTTTTTGAGCTGCAGAATAATTTCATAGTGCCTAAATTTTCACATGGTATCAAAGCGTAAGTGATCAGTTGGGAAGCTCAAAAGCAAAATAAGAGAATTTCATTGTTTAGAGGGAGCAACATGCCGAAATTCTCAAAGTCTGCGCAGACCCTAGAGTAGGCATATCGAATTGGTTGGGGAAGTTTGATTTTCAATTACAGGGTTACAGAAAATTTGAGTTTCCCAGGATAGTGATTCCAATAGTCAAGGGGAGCAACAACAACTTAGATTTTCGCTAAGAAATTTTTTGGTTGGACGTAGAGGGTTTTGCAACAATTTGCAGTAGCAGAATCAATGTCAAGTGGAAGAGAAAATCACACACAGAGGGAAAATTTCTCTTAGGGAACTTCGAGTCTCAAAAGTTCAATTTGTTCCAGCAACAGATTGGCAATAGCTGAATGCAAATTTTCGCACTCCAGAAGGGAGTGCTATAACAAAACCAACAACCAAGCATAAGGAAAGAGGGAGTTTTCGACAGATTCATAGATGGTCACAGCAGTGCTTAGAGATCAAGATAAGTTTGAGGGTTCCTCTAACTATGTCATCTAGAAGGGCATGATGTCCTTCCTGTTAGATGAAATGGCTTGAAGCTCTACATAGAAAACATTGTGGTAGATCCCCAAGATGCAGATCAGCTGAAGGAATACTAGAGGTAAATGGCGAAGGTGAAGCAGTTGATCTTGGATGGAGTCTGAGACCAGATAGTCGCTCATATATCTGGCAAGGATACTACCAAACAGATGTGGGATTCTCTCGCCCAACTATATCAGGATAGTTTCCACCAATGAAAGATGTTGCTGGAAGAAAAAATGAGATGCATCAAGATGCAAAAAGGGGAAGGCATAGATCCTTTACTCACCAGGATTCAGGGGGTCAGGGATCAACTTGCAATTGTTGGGGCAATGCCTCAACCAACAAAGCGAGTGCAGTTGGCACGGAACAATGTCTCAGAGGATTGGAAAGTCTTCGTACAAAGTATATTGGGTAGAGACAAACTACTAGAATGGGACAAGATGTGGTGTGACTTGCAACAGGAGGAATTGAGGCAAGCTCTTCTAAAGAGCTCCATCATTGGAAACAGTAGTAGCGTATTGAAGTGTGTGAAGGAGGAGGAGAATGTGGCCCTCGCATCTAAGGGTCCCAGTTAGGGGCAGGGGAAGCAGAGGAAGGAAAAAAGGATCTACCAAAGGTCAAGTGCTTCAGGTGTGGTGAGTTTGGCCACTACAGTACTCAGTTGCCTCTTAGGAAGAAGGGAAAGTAGGAGAAGCAGGACAAGCAAGCAGCAAATATGGAAATAGACAAGCTTTCCTCTAGGCTAGAGGAAGAGTTTTCTATGTTCACAGATATACCTTGAGGAGTGAGGTGGGTTGATTTGGTGTTGTAGCCTTAAAGAGATACAAAGAGTGGGAAGGATCCTTGAGGATTCCACCTCATGGATCATTCCTTGGCTACGGGGGTCCACAATATTCAGTAGTAGGATGGACCAATGGTAGTTGATGTAGTCAGTACTAGAGTGATAGTTGCAGACTAGTAGCAGTCAGATGCTGAGGAGTGCGGTGCAATGTGGACAATAGTGTAGAGTGGCACAGTAGCAGAGTTAACAATAATGTAGATTACTTGTTGGACAATTCAGTAACTAGTAGCAGTCAGAGACTCAGGAGACAGATGTATCATATTGAACACAATTGATTCAATATTTCGGATGCTTCTCAGTTGCAATAGTCGCAGTTGTAGCAACAATAAATGAGAGGGAGTTGCAGTGCAGATGCAGAGTTTGCAGCAGTATGGTAGTGTTAGAAGCAACATGGATGCAACATCCAAGTTGTGCAGTGGTTGGTGCGAAGTATGGCTAGACATCAACAATGTGACAAAGATGGTACATAAACATGGTGTTGTGGCAGGGTGTGCAGCACTAGAACACAATCCTCGCTAAGGGGGAGTGTTATTTTTTGTAGCATCAGATATGTTCTAGTCACAGAACTTGGTGGATGGGCTAGAATACATGAGATCTCCATAACCCAAAAATAATTTCTGGAAATTCCACCTAGAGATGGCTTAACTAGATTATTAACCTATTTTTTAATGTTTCCTTAGTCTAAACTTAGGAAAACTAGTTAATTAATCAAAATTAATTAAGTCAAGATGAAAATTCTCCAGAAACTCACACTGATCAACAAGGAATTAATTTAGGTCCTTGATTAAGTTCTAATCTTGGTCGTTGGTGATCCAACATAGGATAATAACAAGAATTCGATGGCCACTTGGAGAATACACTTGAGAAGTTTGATTTCCTTGGCAGATCGATTTCTAGGGAGCAAAAACAGTTGTGAGAGAGACAGAGGTCGAAGCAGAGACAGTGAGGGGTAGGGACCATGATCCATAGGAATTTTTCCAGATCCATAGAGGCAGTATCAAGTGACAGCAGTGATCCACGTAGGAGCAGCGCAAGGATTGCATAGTAGTTGAAGCATAACAATTCGATTTAGTTGGGAAGGAAGTTGATTCATCTTCTAGAGGTCGAGAAAGTCTTCCAGAGAGTCGATTCCAGCAGTAGAGACAGGAAAAATGACTAAAACTGATCCACACATGTGAGAAGTAGCGTTGGGACTATGTAGAGGCCCTACACAAGGGTTTGGATGACCAAACTTTTTATTTTTTTTAGGAAGCCAACGTCAAGATTACTTGTGGGGTGAGAGAATTTTCTCTCTAATTATTTATGTCAGATTCTTGTTGTTTGGGTTGCTCGCTGAGCATCCATAGATTGTACTCATAATTTCATTATTGCATAATAATAAAACTCTCAACCATTGCACCGGTTTTCCCAAGTTGGTTTTTTCTACGGACAATTGTACAAAAATAATTATGTAAATTTTATATGTGTGTGTGCTAGATTTTCTCAGTTTCTAGTGCAATTTTCTTCTGCATAATTTTTTATGTGTGAAGTTTGCATTAGTGAATTATTCATTGTTTGTATGGGTAAACAAAATGATAATTAATTTACAATTAGAAGAATAATTTCCATTCACTGCAATAAAATTTTGTAGCTAATTTTTATGAGTTGCAAAATAATTTTGTAGCGCCGAAATTTTCACAGAACACACTAGACATTTTGTCGAACATATGGAAAATATATAAGATACAAGTCATGAATGCATTTATGATGATAAGCTGATGGTATTAACCTAAGAATCACCAAGAAGGCTCTAATCCCTCTCTAGCTAGTTGTAATAACACTTGTTAGTCCTTGCATTCATCAACCATTCCATAACTTATCAAAACATGTCAAGAGCCTAAGTTAGAATACATCATATAGCCAACATATTCCCAACAAATAACCACAATAGAAACCATGGCAAATCATCCATAACGTCACCATCATAATCAATACAATGCTCATAGATCACACTAGGAAAATATCTCATATTAACATGTGAAAATGCCAACCAAGTCAAGGACTCCCAAGTACCACTCGACCATAGATTGAGCTGAACCAAGTCTCACTTTCAACCAATCACCCCCGCACCATATTCCAATCATGAATGTGGGATTTCATGGAATAAACAAAGACAAAACCAGCCAGGGCTTCCAGAGACCAAACTACCTCAACTCTCAACCATTGTGATTCCACCTCTATGGTCCGGAAATCACTAACATCAACCAGATGGGTCTCTACCCAAGTTGTTTAGGGCTCCAAGAACTAGTAACTCAACCCACAACCTTCCAGGGCTCCAAAGCATTTGTTCCAACTGCGGCTCCAGGGACTAGTAACTCAACCTACCAAGAGCTCTAAAGCGTTTGTTCCAACCTATGGCTCTAAGAACTAGTAACTCAAACCAAGCTATTCTAGGGCTTCCAGAGCATTTGTTCCAGCCCACAACCATAGGGAACATGAGAACCAATTGGAAAACAAGCGAAAGAAATCCACAACACCATGGCTATCTAGGAAATGGAAAGGAAAGGCTAAAACCCATTGTCAATCTAGGCAAATATCCATGCCAATGACAACACATAACCAAAGACTCACATGCATATGCCATGCATCCAGAAATTAGCAAGGAAATCACACATGTAACTTGTTACCTACAAAGCAATCTCGCTGTAATTGTTGATCCCACTATTTCCATGTACTTCCTTGCTTTCCTTTTCCTTCTTTCTCCAAATCCAAGTGAATTCCCAAGTGCTCCAAGAATGCTCCAAGATTTCTCTAAGTGCGCAAGATTATGAGAGAATGAAAGAGAGTTCCACTGAAAACTGTTAAAAGGCTAACAACTGATTCTCGGATGTCTTTATATCATTGAGGTCTCTATTTTCTTCATTTTTCCTATAATTTCCCTTGCATGCAAATTTGTGTCTCATCACCTTCCTTTTCTCCTGTTTTCCTTTATTTTCATAAATAAATGCCAATTGTTGCCTATTTTCCTTTGCCATTTTCCATAGCCATAAATTAATCATATGTGATGCCCACTAAAATGTTTTTCCTAACATTCAGCTTGGAATACTTGTCCCATGACCTTGGTCTTATTTTATTTACATAGAAAATCAACCAGGGGTTGTTACAAAATTATTGTTAATAACTGGGTGGTTGGAACAATCATGTTAATAAATTTGGAAGTTGGGGGACAACTACAATAAGTCTTCATAATTTAATGGAAGAAGTGGGCTTAGTGCATTCCTTGGATTTCCTTGGATTTTAAGCTTGATCCACAAATTGCCTAGAAAATTAATGTAAATATGGAACTGTACAACAATAGATTGCATTAAAATTGGAAAATTATAGAAAGGGGTAGAGACCCATGATGAAAAAGGGGTGTGAAACATTCATTCTTGCACCAAGAAAGACACCCACAATGTACAAAGGCACACAAGTGCTTGAGCGGTGAAATTTGCAAGTATAATGCTATTGATATCTAGTGGAATCAAAACTAAAGTGTTCTAGGTGTTTAAACTACATTTTGGGCACCTAAATATGCCCATAAAAGTACCAACCACATATTGGAATGAGGTTGGTGTGTTTTGGGCTCCCTAAAAATGAATTTTGCCTTTCAAACACTTACAAAAAGAGTAGTGAACTCTAATTGGGTAGAGTGGGCCCCAATTTAATGTGTGTTAGTTGAGCATGACATGCAAGAGGTGGGAAAATCATTGAGGGACTTTAGAGAGGTGAAAGGGTTCTCTAATTTGCTTTGCTAACCAAGCTGAGATGCATTTAGAGATGGTAGAGGCCTAGAATCAGTTGGGAATGGAGATCCCTGACTCGATCATATATGTGAAGGATCAAGTTGTTCCCAACTAGTCCAATTACCAATGAGTTATCAATTTTCCCCTTGTGGTATCATGCCCTAGCTAGTGGGTGGCTAGCTGGAGAAAGTATGTTCATGCCATTATTGTTCAATTTCTCTTTGAATTTTTGTTGGTAAACTTGGAGATGAAAAATGTGTGCCTTATTCTTGTATGGAATTTGAAATGTGTTGAATATGACACACACACACATTTCATGCTA
The DNA here is from genome assembly GCA_000404065.3 of Pinus taeda. Lineage (NCBI taxonomy): Eukaryota > Viridiplantae > Streptophyta > Pinopsida > Pinales > Pinaceae > Pinus > Pinus taeda. Next base: position 14,706 of record APFE030461546.1, on the reverse strand, counting down.
ATATTTAACATTGTACTTGAATCAGTGACTTAACATCTAGGAGTGCCTTAATAAGGCACTTGTTCCAAGACCTCGTGGACAAGCTTGAATGTATAGTACTCAAGTCTACAAGAGCCTTTTTGAAGTTGTCTTGCCTATTCATGTGAAAATATTTGCTTAAATTTTGGTCTGCATATAAGAAATGCATAATAATAGTGGGCAATATAACTCCTGGTAAGTATACTTATTTACATTTCAATCCATTTTTGGTGCAAAGAAATTATGGTGGGCAATAACTCATGGTAATTTTGTTTATTTACATGAGTTTAAATAATGTCTAAATTTTCCTTACTCCTAGGATTGAATTGAAACTTCAACTATGTAAGTTCACAAAAATTTAGGGTTAGTTAGTAATAATAATATTTTTTTTCGTACTTGAGTGAATGTGATAAATCCCGGTAACTCATGGCAATTGTGTTTATTTACATGAGTTTAAATAATGTTGGAATTTTCTTTACTCCTAGGATTGAATTGAAGCTTCAACTATATAAGTTCGCATAAATTTACAGTCAAGAAGTAAAATCTTCTTTACTTGAGTGAATGTGATAAATCTTGGTAATAATCCATTCCAGAGCAGAATTTTTTTTCAATGCATTGCTTATATGAGAATATCTATATGCATATAATTAGGTCCATAAGTACATCTATTTTGGAATAGGGCTTTCATAATTTTAATTTTATTAATCAAAGGTTATATTTATCTCAAACATTGTTATTTTCTTTTTGTCATTTTAATTAAATTGATTAATTAAAAAAATGTGATGTGAACAAGTGTCATATGAAATGAGTTATGGTTTTAGGGCATGTGGTAGTGATAAGACATGGTATTGTAACAATATATTTATAAGTTAAGAGTCTTCATCGTTAATGGGGTCAACCTCCATGGTTAAGAATCTTGTTACATGTTTTTTTAAATGCATATATGTTTAACTCATATATTAATTCTTTTTATAATTAATAGTATTAAATAAAAGTATAATTTATTAATTTTTATGAAGTTTTTAATCTTAGCAATGTGAGATGTATCATGACATAAGTGTTTTGATGCTTATCATAGATTGATGCCTTTAGGCGTTTACCGCCCATTTAACAACCATTTAATTTATATGGTTGTGCTAGTTACATACATTTGTGGATTTTCTCATACAAAATGAAGAAGATGAGAATTCTTTAAGGATTTTACCCAAATGTGATATTTTGGATCTTGATGCATACGATTGGACTTGGTAAATTTGATTAAATTCTTGAATAGAGATAATCCTCTTTAATGTTTAATATAAAATTTCATACATTTATCGTACTGATTTCTAAATATACTCCAATGACTATTGGGATTGGGACTTTGGAATTTAACGTGTGGGTTTTACTTTTATTATTTAATAATGGTGGAATATAAATATTTAAGTGGATTTATAAATAAAAGTTTTATCCCTCATGCAAATACATGTAAAACAAATTAATTGGGTTAGTGAATACCATAGTAGGCCTAATGGCCTTGATGTTGTCATGGCATGATCACCCATGATGACACATGGATTGGGGTGCCATGGCATCTACCACATGGTAGTTGCTTAGTAGCATTGACATGACATCGAGAGTGAAAATCTTCAAATGACCATTTCTCAATGATTCCAGACTAATATTTTAATAAAGTTTACACCACCAAAAAGCTCTTGACAAGTAATAAGGTGATGATGATCATATAAAAGAGTTTGAATTGAATAAGAAAAGTAAAAATTTGATATCCCATACCCTTAACAAGGTATAAAGGGCATTGGGTATGTTACACACTTAATTTTGTGCGAGTGATCTTGATTGCAATTCATGTATTGGTGTTAAGATCATTGAATTGCTTCCTTTTAATACACATAGACATGTGCACACACACACACACACTCTTAGGAACAAAGTCAAGTTTGTTCAACCTAAAAGCTTATCAGCTCGAAGGCAATCAATGACTTGAGGGTTGGTAATTGTTACCTTATGGAGCACTCTCTCTTCTTTCTCAAAAGTTATAGATGGAAGGTGGATTTACTGCCGGCCTCATGGCTAGTAACCCCATAATAACCCCATCACACTTGATCATATTAGAACCTATGGTTTATGATTGGAGACAGGCTTTTGGTAGATGGTTTAAGTGATTGAGCTAACTTCTTGGGTGCCACCAGAACATGCTTAGGCTGGATGGCTTAATCAATTGAAAGGGTTAGCTTAATCGGTTGAACCATTTACCCAAGGCATGTTGCTAATAGGGAAACTACATGTTCAAATTTGGTGGGTCCCTCGTGGTTACCAACTACTATTGTCATTGGTGGTTAAGCCACCCTCTATTATGACACTTTGAGGAAGAGAGTGGAAACCATGAAGCTTTCCATGGAGTGTTCGTGTGTCAATATTAGCCATTCTTATGTCAATTGTATATTTTGGAATTTTTTGGAAATCTAATGGACATTGGTGAAGTCATCTGTTTGACTTCACTCATGTCCATTCAATTTTAAGAATATTATGGAATTTGAAGCAAAACCTTGTAGAGAAACCATGGGATACCTTTTCATGTTCATTGATGGTATCCTTAATCAGCATATTAGTTTGAAAAGAGAGAGAACACACAATAACATACCCAATATTAATAACTTACCACTTAGTAACAAAGTAGATGTTCCATCTTGAAAAGCATTAAATCTCCTCATCACCAATTTTGGCATTGAATAACATTAAATGAAGAGATTGATATATATTCATTATTATTTTTAGAAAAAGAGGTAAGCATTATTGTTAGCAAAATAAGTACAAGTTGAGTTAGTTAAAGATAAGTACTTCATGACAAAAAATTAAGAAGTTTGAAACATATTGCTTTCCGGTTAATGCTTCGTTTGATGAAGAATTCAAAAAGGCAGGGAGATTGTGGAAAGAGTCAAATAAGGATAACATAAAGCTCAAAGCTTACAAGCATATATTAAGAAAGAAAAAGGATAATTTCATGGTTTCAAGGAGGGAAGAACTAGTCTTCCTTGGGAAAAATAACCCCAAATTATTTTGGAATGAGCTCCAACCGAGAAAGATGCAAACTAAAAATAGTATTATAACTTCTAAGTGGTTTGACTATGCAAGACAAATCTATGAGCAGGATCCCAAGGTTGACCCTCCTCCCCTTGTCAACACAAATACTAAAATCTTCAGAGTGCAAGAGGTAGATATGGGTATTAAGAAGTTGGGTGTTGGAAAAGAAAAAGACTTAGCTGAACTCCAAGCAGAGTATTTAAAGTGGGGCTTAAAGATTCTTGCACCTCACATTACAAAAAATTTCAACAACATAATACAACAAGGTTTCCCCATAGATTGGACAACTAGTTTGGCAATACCTCTTTTCAAGGGCAGTGACATCAATAATCTCTCCAATTATAGGACCATAATGATAAACCCCTTGTTTGCAAAGTTCTTTGGAAGCATGCTAGAAAATAAAATCAGCAAGTGGGCAGAAGAAAGAGATAAACATGCTAAAGGGAAAGCAGATTTTAGACCTAAACATTCCACAATTGATCATCATATAACTTTAAGGCACATCATCGAAAATTTTTGGGAGAAAAAAGAAGAAGCCTTTTGTTGCTTTGTTGATTTCAGAATAACGTTTGACACGATTCCTAGGGATAAGCATTAGCACAAAATGGAGGAACTTGGGGTTCCTAGACATTTGAGAGTAGTTGTGCATAGGCTGTATGAAGAGGTGAAAGTCGAAATTCGAACTTCGTCAGGAATTTCTAAAAGTTTTAGAAGTGATATCGAGGTCAAGCAAGGTTGTCCATTGTGTTCTACCCTTTTTGGTGTATATATCAACAAGCTTGAGGAGTGGCTAAATTCGTAAGGGGGTGATGGTATCCATTTGGGCAAGTTTGTTATAAGGCTTCTTTTGTATGCAAATGACCTTATTTTGATTGCTAAATCCTCTTGGTTAGCACGAGCACTTACTATCCCTTGAGCATTTTTGCAGAAGGGTGGGGATGTAAGTCAATATGAGCAAAATGAAAGTAGTGGTTTTCTCTAGAAAAGAAAACATAACCAGCATAAGTTCTACTTTGAAAACAACATTATGGAAGAAGTTGTGGATTACAAATACCTCAAAATTGACTTCAACAAAAATTTAAGCTGGGACGGTTGTAGAAAGAAAAAACTTTGGGGGATTGGAAAGCAATTTATGCTTTTCAAAATAGGTGTAAAGAGGCAAAGTTATGGGATTGGAAAACCACTCAAACTCTTTTTGGGCTTCGAGTGATTCTAGTGATTCTCTATGGTTGTGAATTGTGGGCCAACAGTACATCTGACATGCAGTGGAAACAAATTGAGAAAATTAAAAAAACGTTTGATTACAAACAAATTCAAAAGTTCCTTATGCTATCTTGTTAAGTGAAACAAGGGCTTCTCCTATTGAAGCAATTGCTATGGTGTGAGTTATAGGGTATTTAGAAAAAATGAGCAAATAGAAGAGGGCATATGACCTAAGGTTGTCTTTAACAACATATTGTGAAAAAGAAAGAAGACTTAGATGCAACAAAATAACAAATGGTTTAGTAAATGGGGTATTTGCTTGAACATGTGTCCCATAAACAATAAATAGATAAATTTTTTTGTTGTGGATAAGTTCCAAAAGCATACTTGGGATACATTTTTTTGAAGTGTTTAATCCCACTCATAATCATCAACAAAAAGCGTACATAGAGGCCAATATTTCTTGGAGAGCCAAAATTCTTATTACTCAGTTAAGGACTAATTCTCATCAACTTCGTTGTGAAACAGGGCATTGGAAAAGACCGAAGAAGCGTGGGAGGAAAGAGTATGTATTTTTTGTTCTTTTAGAAAAGTGGAAACGAAAAAACATTTCATTTTAGAATGCGAGGCCTTCAAAAGACAACATAGAAAGTTATGCAAATATTTTGGCAACTAGTTCTTGGGTTAATCTATTCAACGAGGGGTTTGTGGAGAAGTTGGGAGCGTTTATTATGAGGCTTCACAGGAAAATGGTCGAATACAACAACTAGAAAAAGAAACGATATGTCCCATAGGCTATCTTTAATATTGTGGACATTAAAATGATTTCTTTTTTTCTTCTATAAAATTTAAACTCTTAACACCATTTAAACAACACCAAAACAACACCATTTATATTATTAACCATATTATATGTCAATCCCCATAAATAAAATATTACTAAATACAACATCATAGCAATAACAATGAAAAATATGAAAAACTATTACCTAATTCTAAATTCCAATAATTTTATTCCTTCAAAACCACTAGTAAAAACACTCAATATAAAAAAAACATCCATGCAGAAACATCCACAACCAATATAATACTGTTTAAACAACACCAAAACCATAGATAAAATATTATTAAATACAATAATATAACAATGCAATATAATGCTATTTAAACAACACCAAAATCATAAATAAAATATTATTAAATACAATAATATAACAATGACAATAACATGAATCTATTACCTAATTTTTAAAATTCATAGTTCCAATAATTTTATTCTTTCAAAACCGGTCCAAAAAAACATCCAAACATCCATGCCATATAAAGGGTAGTTCAAAATATCAAATAGATGCCCTTCACAAAGAAAAAATCTTAGTGGTTTTTATTCTTGCTAAATTTTAATTTTTACATAGGGGAATTGGGTAATATCCGTTTGTCATGTCATATGCAATAGGTCATGGGTTCAACTCCGGGATATCAGCTTATAGCCATACCCACACTATAATTTGAGCCAATTAAAGGTAATAGAAGTATCACGATCACCAAGATTTCTGCCAAATTAGTTCGGCGGGACTTGGATCTGATCGAACTATTACAGTCACCAAAATTCAGTTGGATTAAATCGCTGGGTATCGATTTGGATAAATTTACGGTCGCTGGAATTGCTAACGGTGGAACCATTCCGGTTACCGAGATTTCTGTCGGATTAGTTCGCTGGGAAATGTGCTAAGCTGGATAACTTTTATCCACGCGAAGGTGGTGGGTACATTACACAGGCCCCGGTACAGTTTGTAATTATTGGCGACCAATCTAACATTGTACTTTAAAGCGTTTCACATCAACTTTAAAAATATCTCAACCTCCGGCGCCTCGACTTCTGTGCCTACATATATGGACAGCGTACACCATTGCTGTCCTCGATATCTTTTGCATAACAGAGTGCCGTAAAATTATGGCAAAAGCATGCTGGCATTGCGCATACAATTTAACTCCGGCTAAGAATCAACAAAATTATTGAATCATAGATTTCGTTATTTTAAATTGAAGGGCCCGTTGGTTTCTGGTGTAGAAAACGATTGCCAACAATGCGGTCCATCTGAGCCGTGGAAAAGGAACTTTCGGTGGCCGGGGACGCCGAGATACCTTAAGCAATCGTGGCCGAAGCGGAAGCGTTTTTTCAGAAAATTGTGTAATTGTATTATGATTAGAATTATTCCAAATGCATCGTCGGCTGCGGAACAAAAGACAGTCAACAGCTTAAAGGTCGTTTTATTCTTGCCAACAATTGTCTGTGACTTGTTTGATTCGATGCTAGGATAAACGATTAATATATATTTATTCTTGAAACAAAAACGTCGGTGCTTAGGGCTACTGGATTTCAAGAATATAAGTTTGCATGTATTTCAACTGAAAATTTGCGTCAATTGTGGTATCAAACGGAATTAAAGCCTTCTTTAATTACAGTACCTTGGCATTTGTTGGTAAACAACAGGGAGGGATCGAAAGTAGGAAGGGTGTGGAAATCGTGGGTTGGAAATAAGCCTGATAGAACCTTCATTTTATTCTATAGGAATCTCGCTGAATTGATATTAATTTAGATCTCAAACTAAATTATTTTTACTTGAATTTTCTTACAATGTAGTTGTTTGTAGAGACGAAATAATCAGGTTCTGTAAATTGTACCCATGTATCACGTATTCATACAAGTACGGTGCCATTAACCTCACACCCGACTCCCTCCCACTAAAACTGACACACGCATATATAAAACTAATGCTGCATGTGAATCCCGTCAAACTCAGGTAACATGTAATCCAGGGTTCTAGCCAGCGGCGGCTTAAACTAGGTGATTAACATGTCACACCCCCTTTCTTATAGCCGCAGACAGAAATTACTGGTATAATGTGTGTTTAGTTTGGTGGCAAAGCTTAATTGGTCCCATGGAAAGTTCTTATTGCGTGTCTGTTGGGTACCGAGAGCCCAACTGTAAACCAAGCAAATAAAGTCCTGTTGCCTTGGTCAAAAAGCAAAACGGATCTGATGCTCAATATATGGCTTTGCAACTCAGCACCAAGGTGGGCAAGATGTACACAAGAATAAGCTCAGGACTTGAAAGACAGTTTGATGATAGAGAAGTATATTCACAATCCTCATATACCATACATTGATCTTGAGCATTCTATTTTTTTTTTTTTTTAATTTTAATTTATTTTTAATTTTTTTAATTTTATTTCCAAAAAAAAAAATCCGTCTCTCTATATAAACAAAATTACATCAGCAAATGCTTGGCAGCATTCCAATGGTGAGTTTTCCAAACAAAAATACAGAGGGTATCTCCTTCCTATGGCTTCAACTTTTTAGCCTGATTACTTCTTTTAATACATATGCTGCCAGCATTATACATGGAATGTACAATCATATATGATTCTACAACAAAAAAGATATCAAAAAATCTGTATATACTCTCAAAGAGAGTTCTCAAGTATTATCAACAAAAAAGTAACATAAAACTGTGTGCATTTTGTAGTATGTTGGGCTAAGGGGTTGAGAAAAAAAATCTTGCTGCTAGCCTTCTTCTTTTTTGAGATTTTGCATGCACCTTTGTCCAAATCCAATCCAGCATTGGAGAGGGCGTCTGCTGCTGAATTCCTCTGCTTGTAAACATGATCAAAGGAAATCATAGATGAAAGGATTTCTGCTGACAAATCTTGTGGTAAAGAGGGGAAAGAGAGCATTTCTGATCGGAGCTGTTTCCATCATCCAATTAATTACAATTTGTGAGTCCCCATAAACATGCAATTGTGTGATTCCCTGATCATGAGTATGTTACCATTCAATGTAGCAGGGGTCCTAGGAGAGGTTCCAAAGGGACTACTACTAAACCAAGTGACAACAGTGGGACAAGGACTCACTGTCACCTCAATCGATGTCCCCTGCTCTTTATGGACTTTCACCGATGGGAAGAATCCTGGTATGGAGAAAATCACTTGAATGATAGGATAAATGGCAAGGTATAATGTGATTTCCTAGGCCCATTCAAAGGATAGGCTCAATTAATGGTTCAAATACTTAAAGAAAAGCTGAAAGGCTCCTCAAGAAAGACCTATGAAGGATGATCTCAGGCTTAGGAATATTCAAAAGTGATGAATGCCTAAGATCTAAACTTCCAAAATCCCTCACTTGTGATTGATGCGTTTATATTAGGGTTCTAAGTGAGGCAAGATGCCTCATTCAATGGAAAGATTCCATTAAAGTGTGAGCTTTGAGAGAAGCTAGGGTGACTTTCCACGAAAAGAAAAACCCCTTGAGAGAAATACTATAAGAAACTAAGGGTTGAGAGATATAACGTGGTAAAGGCTCATTCAATGATCACCTATAGTTAAGAGAAAAGGTGATGAATGATGAACTACAAAGTGCAAACCTTTAAGAAATCCCCAAGTTAAAGTAGCTTCAAGGGTTCCCTCTTGGTGTGATAGCTAGGGCATCAATTTATTTGAAATTCCACTATTAAAATTTGTTCAAAACTGGAGAATGCCTAGAGGATACATAAATGAAGAAATTTGTTAGGACAAAATCCTAAAATTCATCGTCCCTAAAATTTCGCACTTGTTGACAAATCTTAGGACATGATATTTCTCCTTGATCTTTGACATTTACTTTTGAAAATTCTTATGTGCTTGTTAGTTCTTTCATCAAGATAAATGTCAAACAATAAACAAAAGATGACACAAGATGTAGGTACACAACCAAGGCAAAACCCCTAGGTAGGGGAAAACCCAGTCAAGAAGTCTTCCTTTAGTAGATTCATATGACAGTGAGACAACCAAGACCTTAACCTAAACTTCTCTCCATCCATCATGTCAGCCTTTGAGATATTCTTCTTCCAGAACAAATTTTCAAATTTGATCCTTCTTGACATCTGCATCCTTATTGACATCCTGCAATAATAGACTTTGACTTCCTGTAATTACAAAGACTTCGGTTTCCTGCAATAATAAAGACTTCGTATTCCTGCAATAATAAGCTTCAGACTTCGCCTTTGTGTAATAGAGTTTTGTTCCTTAACTTTAAACTATAGTCCTGTAGTAATGTTTCGGTCCTGTGAAACCTTGCTACTTTTTTGTGATATCTGAACTTGACTGACTGTTCCTTGAACTGGGCTGAGTACACATGTCTATTTCTAGTTGTTGTTTCCTATGAATGAGCGGACATGAGTAGAAACATTAATTTGAGGCCGACTTGAGGTGACAAAGGCCGACTTGTTGGAGGAGAGGTGACACTTAAGTATTCTTTTCTATCATGTTCCCAAGAAGGGTTTATTACATCAAATTTTGACTTTGACTCAATAGAAAAATCCTAGAAACCTGCAATGGAGGCTTGACCTATGACTATTGACCTAAGCATGAAACCCATTCATTAATAAGTCAAATTATTATTAATAATAATAATAATAGCAAATTTCTTTTGACAAATATATTACATCATGCTCACGTACAATTATGAAGATCGACACTAGTTACATTCTTCAACACTCCCTCTTAACCAGGGAGGTATATATATATATATATATATATTATAGAGATACATGGAATATCTTGAAATGAGCTAAAAAGAGTTCTAGCACACTCAGTGCTACGGACTAGATATCCAACTAGGGTAATCTATCCGGGTGGGACTAAGATGGACTTAAGCTTTCAGCGACTCTACGTACCATCAAGCTTACTAGCTAACCATTAGAGAATCAATTGTGGTCATATCATATGTAGAAAGGGGAGCAGATAGATCTATACCTCCTCAGATTGCAGGGGATTCGAGACCAACTTACTTCCATAGGGGCCACATTTGTTCAGGAGTTCATGGCAAGGAGCGCCCTGAATGTAGTCTTCGAGGAGTGGCAGACATTTGTCCAAGGCATTTTGGGCAGAGCTATTCTTCCAGGATGGGAAGAAATGTGGGCAACTCTTCGCCAATAAGAGATCAAACGGTTGACCAAGGTGGGGAGTAGCAACAAAGGAGGTCGAATCAAGAAAGAGGATGAGGAGGATGTGGCTGTAGCATTTGTGGGACAACAGGGGAAGAGGAATAAGAAGGATATCTTGAAGGTGAAGTGCTTCCATTGTGGGGAGTTGGGTCATTATGCATTCCAGTGTCCCAGGAAGAAGAACAAGGGAAAGGCTTCTGACTCCAAGGTAGCTCCGGCTAAGGCAGAGAAAGAAGTCGACACTGATGACGATTGTGCCATAAGTGCTCATACACCTCTAGAGAAGAGGTGGGGTGACATCGAGTTGTAGTCAGGAGGACTATAGAAGATGTAGGGGTAGGATCCTTGAGGTGCCCAAACTCTTGGATCATATTTGGCTACGGGAGCCTCGAATGACAGTGATAGGATGTCGAATGTTAGTAGAAGCAAGATGCCATGGAGCGACAAGGCAGTGCTAGAGTGCAGAGGTTTGTAGCAGCGCAGTGGGGGTTGCAGCAGTGCGAGAGGCACAGTGGGGGTTGCAGCAGTGCGAGAGGCACAGAGGTGGTTGCAGCAGCGCAGAGGCAGCAGAGGGAGCACAGGATAGCAGTAGAGGTAGCTTTAACGTCAGGAGGTTTTTGGAGTGACAAGGATGTCAGTATTTGGGTAGATCGGTCACTTACTTCTTGGTAACTGAGTTGTAGTGCAGCAATTAGCAGTAGCAGTGCTATGGGTAGCATAGGTAGCATGTTGAGAGGGAGCTGCAGTACAGATGTAGCAATGGTAGTGGCAGTGTCATGGGCAGCAGTACAAGGGGCAGCAGTGCAGTGGATGTTGGGCAGCAGGCTGAGCATCAACACAGGTACCGGTGTGGAAGGATCGGTGTGATGTTTAGTGGTGGAGCATTACTAGAGCACATTCTTCGCTAAGAGGGAGTGTTGATTTGTGGTAGCATTGGATGTGCTCTAGCCATGAAAATTGGTGGAGAGGCTAAAGCACATGAGATCTCCAAGACCTAGAAATGGTTTGGGGAAATTCCACTCGGTTGGAGAGATATTAAAATAATTAATATTTTTAATGGAGTTCCTAAGTCTAAACTTAGGAAAATTAAAATATTAATGGGTATTAACATAAAACTAGGTGAGAATGTTCTAAATGACATGGATCAAGCCAAATCTAATCTTAGCCGTTGATTAGGGACTTAATCTCGGCCGTTGAAGATTCAATAGGAAAACTATAAGAGGAGGCTTGAGGGTTAGTTGGAGATACACCAAGATTGATCAGTCAGTTCCATTTTCTGGAGCGGGGTTTGCTGAGAAAATTTGAACAAGTGATCTGAGTTGCAACGAGGGGCAGTGAGTACATAGCAGAGAGGTAGAGATAGTGCTAGAGGGCCAGCAATGATTGAGGAGGCTATACAGAGCAAGCAGGAGCCACGTAGAGGTAGCTAGAGACTGTGCATAGGCTGAGGGGCCTGCGTGGGTGACGCAAAAGGCCAGAGAGCTTACTCAGAGAGGCAGAGGGTTGACGTAGGGGGTTCTAGAGCTACGCGTAGGCTAGCAGGGCTGACACAAAGCCTTGGAGAAGTGCCAGAAGGATTTTCGTGGGGCAGAATAGTGATGAGAAGCTGAATATTTGCTTCCGAGAAGAGGTAAGTGGGCTTGATTGTGGGGAAAACTCCACAATTAAGCATGCTTGAGCCAGAGGCGATCTGGGATGGGTGACCTCCCGGGAAGTCTTGGTTATCGGGTGCAAGCCTCGGAAGTGATGATTGACGCTATGTGATTAATTTCACTAGTTTCAATCCCACTTCTTCACCCCTGTGAGTATCACTCGATGCAATGAGTGCTAAGTGAACTATTCAAAAATCATGAGAAATTAGTTAGTTATGACTACCTCTCATGGAAATGGTCATACATGAATGACTTACTTAACACAGTTGAATCCCAAAATGATATCTAATATAATGAACTGCTTAAACCCCCATACTTCAATTCAAAAAGAGTGAAGGGATCTCTACTTGAATGGTTCATGAGGCACAATACTTGCTAAGGTTTTGCAAATGGGGTAGCAAGCTAAGTGGGCTTGATTGTGGGGAAAACTCCACAGTGAAGCGTGCTTGAGCTAGAGGCGATCTGGGATGGGTGACCTCCCGGGAAGTCTTGGTTACAGGGTGCAAGCCCCGGAAGTGATGATTGACGCTATGTGATTCATTTCACTAGTTTCAATCCCACTTCTTCCCCCCTGTGAGCATCACTCGATGCAATGAGTGCTAAGTAAACTATTCGAAAATCATGAGAAATTAGTTAGTTATGACTACCTCTCAGGGAAATGGTCATACATGAATGACTTAACGCAGTTGAATCCCAAAATGATATCTAATATAATGAATTGCATAAACCCCCATACTTAAAGAGGTATTACTGCCGTGTATAAATCTTTGTCGGGTGAGCCAGTTTGGCACCCTAGTTGTACTCAAGAAAGTTGCTTAATAATAACACCCTTAGAACTGCTGCACTGGTTTTCCCGCATTGGGTTTTTCTGGAGATGATCGTGCAAAAATAACGGTGTCCCTTGTGTGTTTGTTTGTTATTTCAGTTGATGATCTGTATATGAGTTGAGGCTGCATTTGTGTTTATTTTCAATATTTATATGGTTAAATAACTTGTTAAGGAATAAACAAGTAGGTGAAATAAACTAGATAATGCAGTGGGAATTTTTGAGGTGTCAGACTTAGAAATTTCAATAGTTGAGAAATCTTAGGACATTATATTTCTCTTAGATCTTTGACATTTACTTGTGAAAATTCTTATGTGCTTGTTAATTCTTATTTATATTTTTATTTCATCAAGATAAATGCCAAACAATAAACAAAAGATGACAGAAGATGTAGGCACACAGTTAGGGAAAAACCCCTAGGTAGGGGAAAACCCAGTCAAGAACTCTTCCTTCAGTGGATTCATATGATAGTGAGACAACCAAGACCTTAACCTAAACTTCTCTCCATCCATCAAGTCAACCTTTGACATATTCTTCTTCCAGAATAGATTTTCAAATTTGATCCTTCTTGACATCTGCATCCTTATTGACATCCTGCAATCATAGAGATTTTGGCTTCCTGTAATTACAAAGACTTCAGTTTCCTGCAATAATAAGCTTCAAACTTTTCCTTTCTGTAATAGAGTTTTGTTCCTTCTCTCTATACTACAGTCTTGCAGTAATGTTTTGGTCCTGTGAAACTTCGCTACTTCTCTGTGATATCCGAACTTGACTGATTGTTCCTTGAACTGGGCTGAGTACACATGTTTATTTATAGTTGTTGTTGCCTGTAAATGAGTCAACATGAGTAGAAGATTAATTTGAGGCCGACTTGCAAGGTGACAAAGGCCGAGTTGATGGAGGAGAGGTGACAGTTAAATATTCTTTTCTATCATGTTCCCAAGAAGGGTTTATTACTCAAATTTTGACTTTGGCTCAATAGAAAAATCCTAGAAGCCTACAATGGAGGCTTGACCTATGATTATTGACCCAAGTATGAAACCGATCCTTTATTAAATCAAGTTAATAATAATAATAAAATTTGTTTTGACAAATATATTACATCATGACTCACGTACAATTATGAAGACTTACGCTAGTTACATTCTTTAATGACACCAAGCTGTAGAAAATCTCCTTATCCTTAGGGGACGAAGAAAAGAGAAAGAAAAGAGGTGAAAGAATGATATTTTGTTAAGTTTAATGTGATCACCAAGGATCTAGGACAAGTTCCTGGCTATTGGGAAGATTGGAGTCAAAATGATCAAGATTCAGGAACTTCTCTCTTCAAGGAACTCTGGATCTGGTGAAGACCCCACAGAAGTAAGCTGGTCATGAATCCCTTGCAACTTGAGAAGGAAGGGATCTATCTCCTCTCCTTTCTGCATCTGATACTATCTCAGATGATTTTCTAATATCATCTTCTATTGCACGGAAGATCCCTGATACAAGGTGGTTAGGGTCTCCCACATCTCCCTTGCTGCGTTCTTCTCAGCAATGTGTGGTACTACATGATCTTTGACCCCGTCTAGGATCACACACTTGGCCTTAGCCTGGGCCTCCTCATATTTCTTTAATGGATGAGCGTCGACTGGTTCAGCTATTTCTTTCAAGGCATGTCCTTGATGTGACTTTTATCCAGGATTGCCAAGATCCCAGTCTTCCAGATGACAAAATTGGAAGCCCCGTCCAATTTGTCCTGATCCCTTAATCTGTTCATTGCCATCTCTGCTCCTCTTCCCTAGACTCCCTCTGAGTCCTGATTTCTGTTATGAAACCAGCTCACAAAAAGATAGAAAAGATAGTTGAACGCCTTAGAATTCAACCCTTTCGAGGGGGCAACCTCCTTTACATTACACAAATGAACAATTCTTCGATGATTCAAATGACAAAACCTCCTTTCTATA
>APFE030461545.1:0-14283 GCA_000404065.3 Pinus taeda | reverse complement strand
AAACTATTTGTAACTTTTATTTAAGTCCTTATTAAAATAATTTACTAAAATGTTATAAACCCTAAATCCTAAACCCTAAACCCCAAACCCTAATCCCTAAACCATAAACCCTAACAATTTTATGAGTATCTATAATAAGGGAAGGCCACACTTGGGTATGTGAGTGTAGGATGGAGAAAATTGTGGTACATGAGATACCCCAACCTTTGTTTTCCCACCCTTCTTCATAAGCTTGTTTCTTTTCATTTACTTTTCTTCATAACTCATCGAGGCTCAATGGGATGAATGCATTATGTGTAATATGTAGCAGCAGCTACCCCCTGAAGGTGGAGAAGGACTTTTGTCATTCTTGTGAATTTGCATTGTAACTCTTTGTAAATATATAATTATTAAATTGTAATTTTCACTTCATTGATCTCATTGTGATGCTATTTGGATTTCTATGTAGGTTTATTGCATTTTCTTTCTACAAAAAGTAAAAAGGAATATTTACCATTTTCCATATCATGGGGATACTTGCAAGTGATAAGAAATCCATATCTATAAGCTTGAGCATAATTTAGGGTACAAGTGATGGAAGACGATACATAGAAAATGAGCTTCCAGACTTTACTATGAATGTATGGATACTCGTAATGGCATTTTAGCTCGCTAATGCACCAATAACATTCCATAGATTGATGAATGATGTATCAGGATATTATCTGGATTATTTTGTGATTGTGTATTTTGATATCATTCTCCTCTATATCAAAATATGAACATAACGCTTAAAGAACCTCAAAGCCGTATTATGAAAATATGTAAGACAAAAGAAACATTTGATGAATTTCAAGAAGTGTTTATTTTCCATGGACTTTGTAACTTACCTCGAGTATGTGGTAGGTCTAGATGGATTGTATATCAACCTAGAGAGGATACAGGACATAAATTGAGTGGTCAATGCCAACCTATATCAGTGAAAAATTTGAAGTCTACATCACATTACTTTGACATCTCATTGTGTTTCAATTCCTTAACCAAGGAAAATGTAGACAATAAATGGGAAGATGAACAACAATATTTTGATGAAGCCATGACACAAATCTATAATGAACCTTTGGTGATAATCTTAGAGAAATTTCCATTACAAGTGGAGCTTGATATTGATATGTGGCAAGGGAGCCATTCTTAGTGGTGCAAGAAACACTTAAAAGGTACAAGAAGCACTCGAATAATATTCCTTGAAGTGATGATCAACTATCCAACCATAAGGAGTGGATACAATGTAGTGGCACTATGTCTTAGTTGAGGAGGTGTATTATAGAGATTATCTAAACAACAATACTATGTACATAGACTCAAGTACCACCACACGAGATGGTACCCCCCTCGATCTAACTATGATGGAACTTCCCTCGAGATCATAAGGTTGGATTTACCTAGGAATGAGTGGAATTAGGCCAACAAATATTCCCTATGGTAATATTCCACATGGCACCGTGTGGGTGCCATGAGCCATGATTATGAAAACATACAAAATGAATATGGAACCCCTAGGAAAACATAAATTTTGACCCCAAATGTGAATAGAGAAGATACATATTTTTTAGACCCCATTCTCATAATTACACACTAGTAGTTGAGTCAACCTAGTATCCAGCTCCTTTGGCTTAATTGGTAATGGGGTATGTTACATATACGATTGTTCAAGAAGATATGTTTGCACCTTAGAAATTTAAATGGATCCTTGGCTATGTAGAAAATCTAGTATCTCGAAGAGGGTTTTCTCCTATACTTCCATTTCATCCAAATCTTCTATGATTACCTAAAAATCTTGTCTCCATTGCAATTTATTCCAACATTGTCTCTACATCATGTATTTAAATCTCCATATTCATTGTGCCTTGCATTTTCTTATATGGGTTTTTTCCTTTTCCTTGTAGAAGTGTGTTGTATGGGCTTGGGTTGTGGTCCTAAGGATTCCTCACTGTCACCTTTGATCCTGTCGTAGTTGATTTTTCTCTGCTACGACTTCAAATTTGTTTTTCGACAGAAGGGACTCCCTGGAGTTTGGGGTTTGGTTTTTAGGGTTTAGGGTTTAGGTTTTGGGGTTTAGGGTTTATGTTTTGTGTTTAAGATTTAGGCTTTAGGCTTTATAACACTTTAGTAAAAAAATTTAATAAACACTTAAATAAAAGTTACACAATTCTTCTTAAGCTGTTATAAATTCTTAGGGTTTATGGTTTAGGGTTTAGGGCTTGGGGTTTAGGGTTTAGGGTTGAGGTTTTTGGGTTTAGGTTTTAGGGTGTATGGTTTAACGTTTATAACAATTTAGTACATTTTTTTAATAAACACTTAAACAAAAGTTGCAAAACGCTTTTAGAAATGTTATAAAATGCCTACGGTTTAGGTTTTTCTCTGCTACGACTTCAAATTTGTTTTTCGACAGAAGGGACTCCCTGGAGTTTGGGGTTTGGGTTTTAGGGTTTAGGGTTTAGGGTTTAGGTTTTGGGGTTTAGGGTTTATGTTTTTGTGTTTAAGATTTAGGCTTTAGGCTTTATAACACTAGTAAAAAATTTTAATAAACACTTAGATAAAAGTTACAAAATTCTTCTTAAGCTGTTATAAATTATTAGGGTTTATGGTTTAGGGTTTAGGGCTTGGGGTTTAGGGTTTAGGGTTGACGTTTTGGGGTTTAGGTTTTAGGGTGTATGGCTTAACTTTTATAACAATTTAGTACATTTTTTAATAAACACTTAAACAAAAGTTGCAAAACGCTTTTAGAAATGTTATAAAATGCCTACGGTTTAGGTTTTAGTTTATGGGGTTTAGGGTTTAGGGTTTAGGGTTTGAGGTTTAGTGTGTAGTGTTTAGGTTTTAGGTTTTATAACACCTTAGTAAGTTCTTTTAATAAACTCTTAAATAATAGTTACAAAATTATTTTTAATAGATCATAAAATGCTTAGGTTTTATGGTTTAGGGTTTGTTGTTTGGGGTTTATGGTTTAGTGTTTAGAGCTTAGGGTTTAGGGTTTATAACACTTTAGTAAATTATTTTAATAAAAACTTAAATAAAAGTTACAAAACGCTTGATAAAATGCTATAAAATGCTTAGGGTTTAGGGTTTATGGATATAAAACTTTATTAAATGCTTTTAATAAACACTTTAAAAAGATACAAAAGAAATTTTAAAATAATATAAAATTATTAGTGTTTAGGGATAAGGTTTATGGTTTATGGATTAGGAATTGTGTTTGGATTTAGGTGTTGTCGATGATGTCGATGTTGGTACTGTGGCAAGTGCTAATGCTAGTGTTGATTAATGGTGTCTCGTCTCGTGTTGCAATCTCCTTACATTGGAAGTTGCTTCTGCTGAGACCTCTTAGGATGTTGATGTGAATTCCCTGGTGATAACCCATTCATGCAGATCCATAATAGTCCTCTACTCTCTATCATATGGCATGTCACATGAAGAAGCCTCTATGATGGTCACCTCCAGGCTAGTAATGTATTCATAATAAAATTTTCCCCACTCATTAAAGATGTTCTTGAGCAAGAAAAAAAATTCATAATGATCATTATATAATTTAATAATCTATTTCCCTTTAAGGAAGTGGTCCTTCTCTTCGACACCTTTGTGAATTTCCTTAATTTCCACCAGGATTTTCATGAAGAAATGTTTGGGATGTAAGTTCCCATCATCATTATAAAAGGTTGGAAAATTATATTAGTGGAGAAACTCACTTTTCTCTTTGAATCCTTCTATTACTTCCATCAGTTCTTTCACCTCCTCTTTAGCCTTCATTGTTAATTCAATTTCCCTTATTATCTGATTGGCTCTTGTTACTAATTTCAAACCTTTTTGAAATGTTTTAAAAGGATTAGGTTTTAGCGTTTATGGTTTAGGTTCTAGGGTTTAGGGTTTAGGGTTTTAAGTCCAGGGTTTAAGGTTTAGAGTTTGGGGATTAGGGACTATAACACTTTATTAAATTATTTTAATAAATATTTAAATAAAAGTTACAAAACACATTTTAGAATGTTATAAAATACTTAGGGTTTAGGGTACAATTTAAGGTTTAGGGCTAGGGGTTTATGGTTTAGATTTTATGGTTAAGGTTGATAACACTTTAGTAAATGTTTTTAGTAAACACTTAAATGAAGGTTACATAAAAATTTTAAAATTGTTATAAAATGTGTAGGGTTTTTGGGTTTAGGGTCTAGGGTTTACGGTTAAGTGCTTGCAGTTTAGGCTTTAGGGATTAGGGTTTACGGTTTAGGGTTTATAACACTTTATAAAATGCTTAGGGTTTAAGTTTTAATATTTTTCGTTTTAGGGTTTATGGTTTGGGCTTTAGGGTTCATGGTTTCAGGTTTATAACACCTTAGTGATTGTTTTAATAAACACTTAGTTACAAAACACTTTTTAAAATTTTATAGAATGCTTAGGGTTTAGTCTTTAGGATTTGCAGTTTAGGGTTTATGGTTTGGGGTTTAGGTTTTATGGTTTGGGTTTTAGGGGTTAGGGTGTAGGGATGAACCACCCCACATTAAGGGGTTATCCACTGCTACATATTACACATTATGCAGTCATCCCATTGAGCCCTGAGGAGTTATCAAGAAAAATAAATAAAAGGAAATAGGTTTATGAAGGACAGTGGAAAAACAAAGGTCAGGGTATCTCATGTACCACAATTTTCTCCTCCTAGGGTTAAGGGTTTGGGGTTTAGGGTTTAGGATTTAGGATTATAACATTTTAGTAAATTCTTTTAATAAGAACTTAAATAAAAGTTACAAAACACTCTTTAAAATGTTATACATTAATTAAAATTTACGTTTTTGGGTATAATGTATAGGGTTTAGGGTTTGGGTTTTAGGGTTTAGGGTTTAGGGTTTATAACACTTTAGTAAATTGTTTCAATAAGAAATTAAATAAAAGTTACAAAATGCTTTTTCAAATTTTATAAAAGACTTAGGGTTTAGTGTTTAGGGATTATGTTTTACAGTTTAGGGTTTATAGTTAAAGGTTTAGATTTTATGGTTTAGGGTTTATAATGCCTTAGTAGACTAGTAGGTTTGATATGTGTTGACACATATGAGGTTGATAATAATTTTGATTGGTGTAGTAATTCTGTGATATTCACTCTATCAATGTAGATGAGAGTTTCTCATAACTGAAAGAATAACCACAATAACATGGGATCCCCCCCCCCCATCAGTGTTAATGAGGATTCCCCTCCATCAATATTATTGAGGTTTGCCCATAATTGAAATGTTACGATAATAACCTGAAATCCTACTAATATTTTGGCATTTAGTTATTGTGTTTATATCGTTAAATTAATATTATCCTTGTTGGTTGGTTTTGTGTATCCTTTTTCTCCCATATATACCACGAATACCTTGTTTTGCAAGCCATATCATATTTTACATTTGTTATATTGTAAAAGGAAGTTATATTTATTGTATTGTTATATTCTAACGAATATGGAGAACATAATGATTAAGTCCCAAGAACATTTATTAGTGAAAGATCCACATAAATGGGAATTCAATGCAACACTAAGGAGCTACTTGATTACCAAGATTGATTTGATAAAAAAGTGATGGTAAATATGCTCTAGAATTTATACTTTGTGTGTAGCAATTGCTTAGAATGGCCCAAGTTCTAGCTTTACACACTCCAGCCCTTGCATCCCTATATTTATAATCTTATCAATATTGTTGGTATTGATGGAAGAAATATTTTTTATATGCGAACACGGAAGCTATATTCACCTCCATTTATTTGGCACTTTTACATATGTGCCACCTCGATATATGTCCCTACTTCCATACATGAACCAATTCCATATATAGAACCAATCATTCATATATGTGCTTCATGGAAGCTATATCACTTCCATATATGTTTTTACACTTTCATATATCTATACATATACTTATGTGTGTATACACAAGAGTATATTCTAGATACATGTATATAGAAGTGATGCATATAAAACAATTAATGCATATACCAAAGTGACACATACAAAACTATAATTGCATATACAGAAGTAGTTATAGCTTTTATTTGTAAATATATGAAATCTTGCTTCCATACATGTGTGGCTTCTATATTTGTTTACATATACATAATATACAAACTTATGCTTATATGAAAGACCGTAGAATGCATCCCATTTTGTACAGAATTTACCACGTTTGTATATGCATCACTTCTATATAACTACTTTCTGACAATATCCCGAGGTTCACACTTCACTACTTTGTTTTTATCTTGGGATTGATGAGGTCAACTTATCTTACAATGTTGCTTGCAACATCCCACCTTGCAGTAGCACTTAAGGTGATTTTATTTCAACCCCTAACAATTCCCAAGGCAATTTCGTATATGCGTGCATATACAAAATATATATTGCAATTGGGGGTTAAAATCTTATGCTTGGTCCCTAGAGTTTGAGTTGGTTATATGCGAGATTGGTCTGATGATATATAGAATATACATATTTGTGCATATATAAAAAAGTGTATACATATTTGGATTCTTATGTATCTTCTGCATGTGAATGTATATATGGAAGTGCACATATACAAAAGAGCATGCTCCTTTGTATCTTCAATATACGTTTGCATATAATGATATAGATTCAATCAATATATTATTCATCATCCATTTTTATGGTTTTAGAGTGGAACAATATAATCCTTTTCCTATTCACAAGTCCATCAATACCAAAAAATATTGAGTAGGTTCTAAATACAAAGACACAAGAGTTGCCTTTTGTAAATTTAGCACATGGGTTATGTCAAAGAATGACTATGTTGATAAATCTTATGCATTAAGATTAGGTTATTTCTCTTTAATTTGATAACTACGTGTGAATTTTATTTTCTTCTTAAATTATGATCTTCTTTGACTTATGTTATTATAGTGTTATTATTCGTCAAACAACTACTAAAGAATAAACATAAAGAGACAAGAGACACAGAATATAGGCTATCACTCAGGGCCAAAATATCTCCTTCATGAGAGGAAAACATGAAAAAATTCTTATTCTTATAATGATTTCAATTGATGAATATTAAGAGCAAGATGCTAGACCATTTTTCCACTCCAATCCCAAGTCATAAACCTTCCTTGGTGAAATCCTTCTTGTTTTTCTTTCTGTCTCCTATGGTCAACACAACTCAAACTATCTACACTACTGAAATTTCGGTTTCATCCACAGATAGACAACTTGAACTTATATTCTACCCTTGCAATTCTCACATGTGAGATGTTTAGAGGTATCTTCCTTCATCGATCGACTAGGAGACTCAATCTTATGACCCTGTCTGTGATATATGTTGAGATAAAGATATTATTCTTGTCTTCTTCACTGACTAAGGAAATCCTACTACAAAACCTTTAATATATGCCACGTGCGAGGAACAGGTAACCAAAATAGTGCCTAACTTAGATTCTTCTCCTTCTTTTTGCACTGGAAGAGAGTCTTCTACTTCTCTTTTTTGCACTTTTTGTTGTACTTCTAACGAAATACCAAATTATGTGTCTAGAATGAAAGTCGAGCTACTTATCATAGTAGTTTTTCCATGCTAATCAGATGACATGACTTGGAGACAAGGTCGATATACCTGGGGGTTGACAAGGATTTCACCTAAAGGGTCATGACTCATCCCTCTATCCTCAATTGGCATTAGGAAAACTTATAGCAATACTAAAATTCTCTAATTGTGGAATTTGGGGTAGGTGGATCACTTGGATTTTTATCACAATCCATAGGTTTCAACAATTTACTAGGATCAACTAGAATATGAGTTAAGTTCTGAATTTACCCCTTTCATTAAACCTTTACTATTTGCTGGCCAATTCGGTTGCTATAGATAATAGCAACAAGATATCTAGTCAAGTCAGGATGTTTAACTCCCACACACCTAACATTTTGATATATCATGGAAGTCATTGATATGCATCACTCACAACCATTGGATCATATTGCTTGATGGAAAGAAGTTATAAAATCCTCATCTTCTCATCCAATGTGACACATTACCCATTGAATGTAATTATTGTGGGCAATCAGATCATGTTAGGAGTTAAAATAGAATTTAAATGTGTGTATGATTGTGGGTAATACACCTTATCAGATGTAGGTTTAAGGGATTTACAATCGCTTGATGCTATTGGATGCAAATATATGAGCGACAGTTGAACAATCTGATGGTAGTTGTTAGCCCCATCATTGGGTCGACATAGAGTCATGATGATGGGTATTGGACATAAAATAATTCCCAAAACAACACCCCTTGATTGATGTCATACTGCTTACCAAAACTAGGAATCCTAGTTCTCAAAATATCATTTTTTTTAGTAGTCCATTAACCATCATATTTATGATGCAAAACCTATCAGATACACAAAGGAAATGTTGGATTCCCCATTTATTCTATTATCTAAAAATATAGGTCATTGGACAAATCATCAGCTTCCTGACACAGAAAGGTTGAAAGTGGCGGTCGAATGTATAGCACAACAGTTGGAAGCGCAACAGTAGTCGTCAATTTTTCTACCTCCAAATATCATAATTGTTCATCATATATAAATACCATCTTTCATATTATACATTGTTGTTTCGATAATGACACGTCAAAAAACCTAGTCAGTTGTGAAACATGGCCTTTGGTTCACCACTAGAGGTCCATCGACTATCTGACGCATGTCATTGGAATCTTATTGTCAAATTTATGGAATTCCCAGTGAGCATGGGGTCAGATGCCCAACAGACTAGACATCTGTTATTTTTCATTTATCTTACTAGAGGCTAAAATATATCCCATCAACTATTTGATGCCTCGTCATTGGATTTTCATCATCTAATTTGTGGGTTGTTTGGGAGGATGTCATGGGTCATCCGATAGACGTCGCGTCAGATACTTGATACAGTATTCATATTCTTGTCAATGTTTATCTGAATAGAGGCTATAATCGGATATTTGATGGCCATTTGTCCCATCAATTACTCGATCGATTTCTACCAACATGCCTAGAAAATGAGGCCTATTAGAGTCATGATAGAATTCTATTGAATGTACAACACTAGATCATCAGATTTGAGTGGACTTTGTTGTAGTGTTACAATTTTCCATCACTCATTAATAATTTGTGGATGATATTAAGTTATTTATTCAGACAACTATTCAAGGGATATGGGTATTAGATATGATCCTCTCAAATTTTCAAGTGGCCTATGGCATGATGATAAATGGGGAGAAATATAACATGTATTTATTCAATACAAGTAATTTGGTGCAAAGGAATCTGATGAGGAATATTGAATTTCAATGGGTTCCCTACCAACCAAATACCTTGGCATCCCTCTTGTCACTAATTAATTGTGAGTTTCATGTTGGTTGGAGATCAAGGAAAATATCTCTAGGTAGTTGAGCAAATAGACCTTCAAAGCATCGAATCTTCCCATTCAAATTACTCTACTTAAGGTTGTTCTACAAGCCATTCTGATTTATCAATTGTCAATATACTTACACCCAAGGGAGTATATAAGAACATCGTTTCTAGTTTTCATAAATTCTTGTGGCATGGTGATCAACATGCCAAAAGCTAGACTCTAGAGGCTTGGGAGAAGGTGTATCTACCAAAATGGGGGGGTGGTCTTGGTTTGAGGGGCCCTAGAACACTTATTAATGCCATGGGAGCCAAATTATGGTGGAGATGGCTCCAGGGAGGTCAAGGGTTGTGGAAACTAATATGCAATAGGAAATGCAGCCTCGTGATCACTCAAGCTAATAAAGTGCAATAGTAATATTTCCCATTAAGGTCATTAATATGCAATATAGAATTGGAACAAAAGCATTTTATACAAGATAACCCATTCCAGGAGATTATAGATGGTGGAACAACCAAGTTTTGGGAAACATTTTGGCAACAACTCCCAAGGCTGGAGAGAGGAGAGGAGTTCATATGTCTTCAAGAGTACAGCATGAGGACAAGGGTAGTAGTCATCCCTACTTTTTGGAAAGAAATATCCTTGCAGGATTAGTGGTGAGAATGGAAGCACATGATAACTAGGACGAGGAACATTTTTCACAAGAATAACAAATTATGGACACACAACAAAAAGGCAGAAAGATTCAGGTAGTGCTAGGTGGGGAGAAGATGAGATGGGGATATCAAACATAGGTTGTGTTCACCATCAAAGAGAATTATTGAATTATGGAAAATCACAAGAAAATCCTAGAGCATCCCCTCAAATGGAATATCTGTGTCGAAAAGTTATGGTCAAAGGTAGCAAGTTTCCTTTGGTTAGTTGGTTGATGTTGACTCCTAAGATGGGACCTCTTGAGGAGAAAAGGCTATATAGGACCATCATGTTTCCCTGGATCTCAACAATATAAGGAAAGTATTAACCATCTGTTCAACACTTTTGCAAGGATGGAAATTGTGTAGTCCAGGATTTGTAGTATTTTTGGCTATTTAGACTACTACCCTAAGAGTTTGTGTGAAACAATTGAATCTTGGCACACCTCTCTTTTGAAAAATATGATTGTGAATATGGCTAATGGTTTGGTTTTAGTCTTCCTTTTGTGGAATGTGTGGAAATAACATAATAGAATCATATTCAAGGATCTAAATAACATAGAGGATTCTATATGGAAATACATGAAGCTTAATATGAAAGAAATGATACTTACTAAGAAGTAGGTAGAAGACGATTGAAATGTGGAAGGCAAGGAAGCTCAAATTTTATGAGACTTATAAATATCTCAAAATATGGTGGCATTGGATCTCTTAGTGAGTTAGTGGTATTGGCTTGTCTCCAACAACATTTTCACTTCCTCCATAAGGATTTATCAAGATTAATTTTGATGTGGCCTCTAAAGAATATCTTGGGCCTGCTAGGTATGGGGGAATATTTCGTGATGATCACGACCATCCTTTTAGGTTTTATGTTGGATAATTTGGGTATACTAGTAATAAAATGGCATAATTAAAAGTTCTCGAAATAGGTCCATTCCTGGCTCATGAAGCAGGATATACCAAGTAATAGGCTAATGGAGATTCATATTTAGTTTTGAATGTGGTTCAAAAATAATCAATCGATCTCTAATTCAATAAGTCATTAAGAGTTGGTGCCTTGATATTTTGATGAAAAAAATTCAAAACCTAGTGCTCTCCTTCACTTGGGTTATCACGACACATTGAAAATGAATGGGGAACAAGGCTGTAGATATGTTGGTGAGTTAGGGAAGCCAATATTATAGCTTGGATCTCACTCAAAAAATTTTACCACATAATTTCAATATTTGAAACGAGTAGTTGAGTAGTATCCTGGAGAGTGACATAAAGCCCCCCAATGGAGGTATATGATAAACGTCATATAGGGGATGGGGGAGGGGTTCATCCGCCTCTCATTTTTTTAATTAGGCGACATGTGGTGTATGGGAAACATGCATAACATAACACATGGAAGTTTTGAGATCTTGGTGGTAGGCTTATATGTGGGATGGCGGGATTAATGTTTCTATTTGCAAGCTTGGGTATGGATGGTTGTGATGGCGGCAAAGGATGTGAAGAGTTTGTGCAGGTCACTAACATGTACATGATCCTTACATTATGGTACTCTGTAATAAAGATTTTTGTATGCAAGTGGGGATTTCCTTGTCATATTTTTGGAGGCTAGGTGTACCAAGTTTGGGACCTTAGTGAGGGTAATAGCATGGGTTCATGCTTCCACTAGAAAACTTCAGAGTGAGGAAAGGACACTTTAAATTCAACAACTGGTGGGGCATTTCTAAGCTAGTATTCTGTATCAATTAATTTGGTAAGCTTCCTTGGTTTTTTCTTTGGCCTTCATAGTGTAGTTCTTTTCCTTTGTTGGAGGTGGATTCATTTAGCTTTGTTTACATCTTGAGCTCCCATTATCTGTTGAGGGAAGCTTTCGTTTTGGAGGCGACAAGGTCAATTGTTGTTGCAATTGAGGGGAAAAATAATATGCTTGGTCCCCGAGGTTTGAGTTGGTTACATGGGAGTTTGGTTTGGCTTCAAGGCCCTCCATTTGAGAGTAGAGATAGGGGTTAATGTGGTAGTATACGTAGGGAGCCCAATGTTCTTTTCCATGTGTATTTAAGTTTATGCAATTATCCTACGAGCAGGACTCCTCATCCTAGTGTTGATTATTGTAGACCCCATAGTATCATTTGTATTCATATCTCAATCAACACTTCTGTTCTAGGTGTTGTTTTATTAATTTGGTTGGTGACGAAGTCATTGTAGGGAAGAGGACATTGCCATCCTGTGAAATAAATTTGACAAATAAAGGTAACAAATCTTGCTGGCGGTTTCCTTTCTTAACAGAGGTATGGAATTGCCTTTTCCAAAAATTCACTGTCAGGTACTGGGGTTTGGAGGAATTGTCAGATCTTCATGTAACAATAAAGGTAAGGTGTTGGTATCAATATGATGGGGTTGGTTTGAAAATGTACAAGAAATGTGATAGAGTACGGAAAGGGATAGGACAAAGAGGGTAGAGAGTTGCGAACATTGTGGGAAGCTATGGAGATGGAGGGAGAAGGAGGAATGGAAGCAAAGTTAGAGTAGGTGGCCCATAATCTGACCCTTCTCTTGGTCATGTAGTTCTTCCTACACCTTTTGGCACCTTGAAGTACTAGTTGTGGCATGTCACCCTTCTCCTAGAATAACTGGGCCAAAATTGTCATGATGATCGTAATTAAGTCATAATTTTCATGAATGATATGTGGCACAATCAATGAAATATGTAGGATCGTTTGGCTTCACTTTGGTGGGCTAGAGGAGAATATCAAAGATAATTAAATACATGGATGGGAGATTGGCTCATTTAGAATTCCATGTCCACAGGGAATCGAGGAATCTAAATTCACTTGGTAACCATCTAGTTAATCCTCCTACACTTTGGTTTATGTGGGTTGTATTTTTCTTAGGGGTCTTTTGGACATTATGGTCTTTGTATTTTTGGGTTCTTAGTTAATTCTGACAATTTGTAATTAGTTTTTGTGCTTCTCTTATGGCCAATAACTTAGGTAGGAGAGAGGTCGAAAGAATAGTGAATATTGGACATCCATGGTGTAATCTTTGAATGAACTCATAGAAGCATATATATATATATATATATACAACACATCAATATCAGTATGTCAATACATCAAATTATAACAATATCTCAATTTATATATGTGCTCAATTTGACATGGCCTAATATAATAGGTCATTGTCTAGTCAAGTTTGTTCAATGGTCATGTATTTTGGTGGATAGTGTGGCTAGAATCATTGAAAATGGGTCTATAAAGGTTCTAATCTATGAATAAATACATGATGATATGCATATACATTTTGTTCTAGTTGGTATATATACTTGTATATATACCATACATATACCTAGTGTATACATCAACATAACATCTCAACATATGTATTGATATCTCAGAAAATGGTCATTTCATCTATTAGTTAGACTATGTCCTTTTTTATGGTTGAGAGTGATAGTGAAATATTCTTGCCACATCTTTTCAGTTATAATGTCAACAAAAAAATCCAATAAACACAATGAAAGTGAGATTATTGATATTTAATAATGTATTTAATTAAAAAAAACACAAACCAAATAAATATGTTTATTTTTCTTTTTAATTATGATCAACATTATTTTTTATTTAGAAAATTGAAAAAAAATCAAATTTAATATTAAAAAAAAAAAGATATTCATATACTATAACTCTTTTAAATTCAAAAGTTTTTATTAATTTTAAACTATTAAAAATATATTAAATCATTTCTACAAATAATTATTATTAATTATTTCTCTAATATTAATATTTATAATTTTTTTTAAATATAACGTTACCCTAAATCAATACAAATCATCCTTATTAAAATTCGAATAATTATAAAAAGATTGAATTACCAATACAAATCATTCGTATAAAAATTCTAATAATTATAAATAAATTTACTTACCGTTAGTGTTAAGGCCAACTACTCTATGGAGTACAATAACTATTTGTTCACCTAAATTATAATGCATTAACTATTTCAGTGTGCATTTATTGCTTTGGATATGTATCATTATGGGTCGATGTAGCATGGTATGTTGAATTGATTTCCATGCCTCGAGTTCCCAATAGACGACGTGGAGACAATGATAGATGTTAGAGGTAAACTTTCGGCTACAAGAAACCATTTATACAATAAACAATTCTGATAACAAAATTCAATGTCCGCCTTTATAAGCCGAGATGGAGAGGT
>APFE030461534.1:0-19491 GCA_000404065.3 Pinus taeda | reverse complement strand
CTTAATCATTTTATAACATTTTAAAAATCATTTTGTAGCTTTTATTTAACTATTTATTAAAATAATTTACTAAATTTTCATAAAACATAAACCCTAAGCCCCAAACACTACACCTGAAACCCTAAGACCTAAACCCTATGTATTTTATAACATTTTAAGAAGACTTTTCTAAATTTTTCTTAGGTGTTGATTAAAATAATTTACTAAAATGTTATAAACCCTAAAACCTAAACCCTAAGCATTTTACAACATTTTAAAAGGTGTTTTGTAACTTAATTTAAGTGTTTATTAAAAGCATTTACTAAAGTGTTATAAAATTTAAACCATAAACTCGAAACCCTAAACCCTAAACATTTTAAAAAGTGTTTTGTAACTTTATTGTTACAAATCCTAAACCATGAACACTAAACCATAAAACATAAAACCTAAACCCTACAGTAGAAAGCCTAAATCCCAAACCATAAACCCTAAACGTAAACTCTAAACACTAAGAATTTTATAACATTTTGGAAAGCATTCTGTAAATTTAATTTAAGTGTTTATTTAAAGAATTTACTAAAGTGTTATAAAACCTAAACCCTAAACCGAAACCCCAAACCCTATTTCATAATGCTTAAAGCCTAAAGGATAAACAGTAAAATTATTTACTAAGTTCCTGTAAACCCTAAACCGTAAAGCCTAAAGATTGAAAGCATTTACTAAGGTATGATAAACTCTAAAAACTAAACTCCATAAGCTAAACCCTAAAGCCTAAGCCCTAACCCCCAAACCCTAAAAAGCCATAAACCCTAAACCCTAAAAAAACCCTAAACCCTAAAAACCTTAAACCCTAAACCATAAAATAAAATCATTTTTTAGATTTTTTATAAGTGTTTATTAAAATCATTTATTAAATCATTATAACCCATAAACCTTAAACCCTAATACCCACAACCCCAACCTAAACCATAAACCCTAAACCATAAGCACTTTAAAACATTTTAAACACCAAACCCTAAACTCTAAGTATTTTATAACATTTTAACAAGAGTTTGTAAGTTTTTATTAAAGTGTTTATTTAAATAATTTACTAAATTGTTATAAACCCTAATCCCTAAGCATTTTATTACAATCTAGCAAGTGTTTTGTAACATTTTAAAACCTCAAATGCTAAACATTTTATAACACTTAATAAGTGTTTTGTAACTTATTTTAAGTGCTTATTAAAAGAATTTACTAAAGTGTTATAAACCATAAACCCTAAAACGAGCACCCTAAGAATTTTATTAAATTTTAACATGTGTTTGTAACTTTTTTTATAGTGTTTATTAAAACCTAAGGATTTTATAAAATTTTAACAAGTGCTTCATAACTTTTTTTAAAGTGTTTAATAAACCCTAAGCATTTTGTAAAATTTTAAACACTAAACCCTTAACATTTATAACATTTTAAAAAGTGTTTTGTAACCTTTTTTTAAGTGTTTATTAAAAATTTTTATTGAAGTGTTATAAGACCTAAACCCTAAACCCTAAATCCTAAACCGTAAGCATTTTATAACATTTTAAAACCAAAACCCTAAACCTTGAATCCTAAGCTCTAAACCCTATGTATTTTATAACATTTTATCAAGTGCTTTCTTACTTTTTTTAAGTGTTTATTAAAAGCATTTACTAAAGTGTTATAAATCCTAAACCCTAAATCATGAGCATTTATTAGAAGTTTAAGTACTAAACCCTAAAGCTTAAGCATTTTATAACATTTTAGCAAGTGTTTTGTAACCTTTTTTTATTTTCTTACTAAAATAGTTTATCTAAGTGTTATAGATCCCAAACCCTAAACAATAAACCCTATCCCTAAACACTATGAATTTTATAATTTTTTAAAATACATTTTTGTAAGTTTTTAAGTGATTATTAAAATAATTAAACTAAGTGTTATAACCTAAACCCTAAACCCTAAACCCTAAGCATTTAATAAAATTTTAATAATATTTTTGTAACTTTTATTTAAGTGTTTATTAAAATAATTTACTAAAGTGTTATAAACCCTAAACCCCAAACCAAAAACCCTAAACCGTAAAACCTAAGCATTTTATGATCTATTAAAAATAATTTTGTAACCTTTATTTAAGTGCTTGTTAAAAGAATTTACTAAGGTGTTATAAAACCTAAACTGTAAACCCTAAACCCTAAACTGAATCATTTATTAACATTTTAAAACGTGTTTTGTAACCTTTTTTAAGTCATTATTAAAAGCACTTAAGAAAGTTTTATAAACCCTAAACCCTAAACCCTATAAAGTAAACCCTAAACCATACACATTTTATAACATTTTTAAAAGTGTTTTTTAACTTTTATTTAAGTTTTTATTAAAAGAATTTGCTAAATTGTTATATACCTTAAGCCACACAACTTAGAACCTAAACCCAAAAACCTAAACCCAAAACCCTAAACCCCAAGCCTTAAACGCTATACCATAAAACCTAAGAATTTATAAGAGTTTAAGAAGAATTTTGTAACTTTTATTTAAGTGTTTATTAAAAGAATTCACTAAAAACTAAACCCTAAACCATAAACACAAAACCCTAAAACCTAAACACAAAAACATAAACCCTAAACCCTAAACCCTAAATGCCAAACCCAAAACCCTAAACCATAAAACCTAAACCCTAACCATTTTATAACATTTTAAAAACTATTTTGTAACTTTTATTTAAGTTTTTATTACAAGAATTTATAAAAATGTTGTAGACCCTAAACACTAAACCCTAAACATAAACCCAATACCCCAAACCTTAAACCCTAAATCCTAAACCCTAAACCCTAAATTCCAAACCCTAAACCCTAAACCCTAACCTATAAACCCCAAACCCTAAACCCTAAACCTCAAACTGTGAACATTAACCCGTAAATCCTAAACATTTTTGAACATTTTAAAAAGTATTTTGTAATTTTTATTTAAGTGTTTATTAAAAGAATCTACTAATGTGTTATAAACTATGAACCCTAAACTTTAAACCACAAACCCTAAACCCTGAACTCTAAACCATAAACCCTAAACCATAAATGATAAACCCTAATAATTTTATAACATTTTAAAATAATATTGTAACTTCTATTTAAGTGTTTATTAAAATCATTTACTAAAGTGTTATAAACCCTAAACCCTAAACTCTAAACACCAAACCTCAAATCATAAACCCTAAACCCTAAGCCCTAAGAATTTTATAACATTCCAAAAAAAGTATAACTTTTAGTTAACTCTTTATTAAGAGGATTTACCAAAGCCTTATAATTGCTAGACTCTTAACCCTAAACCCTAAGCAATTTATAACATTTTAAAAAGTGTTTTTTAACTTTCATTTAAATGTTTATTATAAGAATTTACTAAATTCTTATAAAACCTAAACCCTAAGCATTTTATAGCATTCTAAAAAGTGTTTTGTAACTTTTACTTAATTTTTCGTCAAAATAATTTACTAAGTTGTTATAAACCCTAAACCATAAAAGCTAAACCCTAAACTGAAAAACCTAAATCCTAAATGTTAAACCCTAAGCCTTTTATAACATTTCAAAAAGAATTTTGTAACTTTTAATTAAGTGTCAATTAAAATAATTTACTAAAGTGTTATAAACCCTAAACCCTAAACCCTATACTCTAAACCCAAAACCCAAAACCTTATACCTTATACCCTAAAACCTGAACCCTGAGCATTTCATAACATTTTAAAAATTGTTTTGTAACCCTAAACACTAATCCCCAAAACATAAACCCTAATTAATTTATAACATTTTAAAGAGTGTTTCATAAGTTTTATGTAAGTGTATATTAAAAAAATTTGCTAAAGTGTTATAAAACAAAAACCCTTAATGCTAAAGCATAATAATTTTATAGCATGTTAATAACTATTGGTAACTTTTATTTAAATGCTTATTAAAAGAATTTACTAAAATGTTACAAACCCTAAATCCTAAACCCTAAATCCCAAACCCTAATCCATAAACCATAAACCCTAATAATTTTATGAGTATCTATAATTAGGGAAGACCACACCTGGGTATGTAAGTGTAGGAGGGAGTAAATTGTGGTACACGAGATATCTTGACCTTTGTTTTCTCACCCCTCTTCATAAACGTTTTTGTTTTTATTTATTTTTCTTCCTAACTCCTCGAGGCTACATGGGATGAATGCATTATGTGTAATATGTAGTAGAAGATACCCCCTTAAGGTGAGGTGTTTTATCCCTACACCCTAAACCCTAAACCCTAAACTCTTAAAACTTAACCGTAAACCCCAAATCCTAAACCATAAACCTAAAACCCCAAATCCTAAACACTAAACCCTAAGAATTTTATAATATTTTAAAAAGTGTTTTGTATCTTTTATTTAAGTGTTTATTAAAACAATTACTAATGTGTTTAAACTCGAAACCATGAACCCTAATCCCCAAACCCTAAACCCTAAACCAAAAATCTTAAAACTTAAACCCTAAGAATTTTATAAAGTGTTATAAACCCAAAACCATAAAACTTAATCCGTAAATCCTAAACAGCAAACACTTAACTCTAAACCTTAGACCCCAAACACAAAACCCTAAATCCTAAACCATAAACCCTAGACCATAAGCATTTTATAACAATTGTAAAAACATTTTGTAACTTTTATTTAAGTGTTTACTAAAAACATTTACGAAAGTTCTATAAACCCTAAGCCCTAAACTCTAAACCATAAAGTCATATCCCTAAACCCTAAACTGTAAATCCTATACCCTAAGTATTCTATAACATTTTAAAAAGTGTTTTGCAACTTTTATTTAAATGTTTATTAAAAGCATTTACTAACTTTTTATAATCCCTAAACCATACACCCTAAACCCTCAAGATTTTATAGCATTTTAAAAATGGTTTTGTAACTTTTATATAAAAGAGTTTATTAAAAGAATTTACTAAAGTGTTATAAACCATAAACCCTAAATCTTGAACCCTATACCCTATACCCTAATCATTTTATAACATTTTAAAAAGTGTTTTGTAACTTTTATTTAAGTGTTTATTAAAAGAATTTACTATACTGTTATAAACCTTAAAACCTAAACATAAACCCTAAACCTTAAACCACAAAACCCTAAACCCTGAGAATTTTATAAACCTTAAGCACTCTACCATAAACCCATAACCCTAAATCCTAGACCCTTAACCCTACACACTAAACCCCAAACCCTAATCCGTCAGCCCCAAATGCTAAGCATTTTATCACATTTTAGAAAGGGTTTTGTTTTATTTAAGTGTTTATTAAAATCTTTTATGAAAGTGTTAAAAACCCTAAATTCAAAACCCTAAACCCTAAACCCCAAACGATAAACCTCAAACCCTTAACTCTAAACAATAAACATTAATCATTTTATAACATTCTAAAAAGCAGTTTGTAACATTTATTTAAGTGTTTATTAAAGGCATTTACTCAAGTTTTATAAACACTAAACCCTAAACTCTAAACGTGAAGCCTGAAACCCTAAAGCCTAAAGCCTAAACTCGAAACTCTAAGCATTTTGTAACATTTTTAAAACTTTTTGTAACTTTTATTTAAGTGTTTATTAAAAGTATTTACGAAACTCTTATAAACCCTAAAACCTAAACCCTAAACACTAGACCAAAAACCCAAAATCAAAACCCTAAACCCTAAACCCTAAGTATTTTATAATAGTTTAAAAACCTTTTTCAAAATTTTATTTAAGTCTTTATTAAAAGAATTTACTAAGGTCTTATAAATTGTAAACTCTAAATCCCAAAATTTTATTTAAGTCTTTATTAGAAGCGTTTACTAAAGCCTTATAAACCATAAACCCTATAGAGTAGCCACCCTAAACCCTAAACCCTGAACCCTAAATGCTAAACCATAAACTCTAATCATTTTATAACATTTCAAAAATCATTTTATAACTTTTATTACAATGTTTATTAAAATAAATTACTAAAGCGTTATAAACCATAAAAGTGAAACCCTAAACTTTAAAACCCGAACCTAAAACGTAAAACCCTAAACCTTAAATCCTGAACTCTAAGCATTTTATAACATTTTAAAAAGTGTTTTATAACTTTTATTTAAGCGTTTATTAAAATCATTTATTGAGCCCTTATAAACCCTAAACCCTAACAATTTTATAACATTATAAAACGAGTTTTTTAACTTTTATTTATGTGTTTATTAAAAGAATTTACTAAATCCTTATAAACCAGAAATCCTAAAAAGTGAACCCTAAACCCTAAGCTCCAAACCCCAAACCCCAAACCCTAAATACTAATAATTTTATATCATTTTAAAAGGAGTTTTGTAACTTTCATTTAACTGTTTATTAAAAATATTTTCTAAAGTATTATAAACCATAAACCGTGAAGCATAAACAAAAACCCTAAATCCTAAACCCTAAGTATTTTATAACATTTTGAAAAGTTATTTGTAACTTCTATTTAACTTTTTATTAAAATAATTTACTAAATTTTTATAAACTGTAAAACCTAAGCCTTGAATTGTAAACCCCAAACCCTAAACCCTATATCCTAAACATTAATAAATTTATAACATTTTAAAAATAATTTTGTAGTTTCTCTTTAAGTGTTTATTACAATAATTTACTAAATTTTTATAAAACATAAACCCTAAGCCCTAAACGCTACACCTGAAACCCTAAAAGCTAAACCCTCTGCATTTTATAACATTTTAAAAAGAGTTTTCTAAATTTTTCTTAGGTGTTTATTAAAAGAACTTACTAGAGTGTTATAAACACTAAAACCTGAACCCTAACCATTTTACAACATTTTAAAAAGTTGAATTGAGGCTTTTGTGATCCATAACATATATAGAAGATTTTTCAGTGTAAATCACATTTAGAAAAACCTTTTCCGACGTGTTTCGAACCAACTAGTGTGGTTCATCGTCAGAATAAGTTGAGGAGTCAGATCAAGCCTATCAATTATATACGGAGAGCAGATCCTCCAAATGGCTAGGTTGACTAGGTTGACCATCAACAGCTATCTACAACAGCTCAGAATAAAATTAAAATATTAATAAGTCAAATGTATTAGTTATTGAATTTTAATATATTTTACTTAGGTTACTAAATTATTCAATCAAACTCATTTATAATTTATTTAATAAATGAGTTGGATTGAATAATTTAGTAACCTAATTAAAATATATTAAATTGAATAACTAATACATTTGACTTATTAATTTTTTAATTTTACTCTAAGCCATTGTAGATAGCCACTGATGGCCAACCCAGTCAACCTAGTCGTTCGGAGGATCTGCTCTCCCTCTATAATTGACAGCCTTGATCTGACTCCTCAAGTTGTCCTCACGATGAACCACACTAGTTGGTTCGAAACACATCGGAAAATGTTTTTCTAAATGTGATTTACGCTGGAAAATCTTCTATATCTTTTAAAAAGTTTTTTTGTAACTTTAGTGTTATAAATCCTAAACCATAAAACCTAAACCATAAAACCTAAAACCTAAACCCTAAACCCAAAATCCTAAATCCCAAACCATAAACACCAAACGGTAAACCCTATACACTAAGAATTTTATAACATTTTATAAGGAATTTTGTAACTTTTATTTAAGTGTTTATTTAAGGAATTTACTGAAGTGTTATAAAACCTAAACCCTAAACCCCATACCCCAAAATCTATATCCTAATGCTTAAATCCTAATGGAAAATCCCTAAAATCATTCACTAAGGTCCTATGAACCCTACACCCTAAAGCCTAAATCTTGAAAGCATTTACTAAGGTATTATAAACTCTAAACCCTAAAATCCAAAACCTAAGCCCTAAATGCTAAGCTCTAAACCCCAAACCCTAAAAAGCCTTAAACCCTAAACCATAAAAATCGCTAAACCCTAGAAAACCCTAAACCCTAAAAACCATAAACCGTAAACCCAAGAAATCATTTTTTTATTTTTTCTAACTGTTTATTAAAATAATTTATTAAAGCATTATAAACCATAAACCCTAAACCATAAGCACTTTATAACATTTTAAACCCCAAACCCTAAACCAAAGTATTTTATAACATTTTAACAAGATTTTGTAACTTTGTTTTAAAGTGTTTAATTAAATAATTTACTAAATTTTTATAAACCCTAAACCCTAAGCATTTTATTACAATTTAGCAAGTGTTTTGTAACATTTTAAAGCCCTAAACCCTAAACATTTTATAACATTTTAATAAGTGTTTTGTAACTTTTTTTAATTGTTTATTAAAAGAATTTATTGAAGTGTTATAAGCCATAAACCCTAAAATCTACACCCTAAGAATTTTATAATATTTTAACAAGTTTTTTGTAACTTTTTTAAAGCGTTTATTAAAAGAAT
This sequence comes from Pinus taeda, assembly GCA_000404065.3. Classification (NCBI taxonomy): domain Eukaryota; kingdom Viridiplantae; phylum Streptophyta; class Pinopsida; order Pinales; family Pinaceae; genus Pinus; species Pinus taeda. Next base: position 11,137 of record APFE030461534.1, on the reverse strand, counting down.
TTACTAAAGTGTCCCTCAAACCTAAACCCTAAGGATTTTATAACAAATTAAACTTGAAACCGTGAGCATTTTATAACATTTTAAAAAGTGTTTTTTAACCTTTTTTTAAGTGTTTATTAAAATAATTTATTGAAGTGTTATGAGACCTAAACCCTAAACCCTAAACCCTAAATCCTAAACCATAAGAATTTTATAACATCTTAAACCCAAAACCTAAAGCATAAAGCATGAACTCTAAACCCTACGTATTTTAAAAAATTTTAACAAGCATTTCTTAGCTTCTTTTGAGTGGTTATTAAAAGCATTTACTAAAGTGTTATAAACCCTAAACCCTCAACCACAAGCCCTAAACCCTAAACCATAAATCTAATAATTTTAGGACAGTTTAAGAAGAAATTTGTAACTTTTATTTAAGTGTTTATTAAAAGAATTTACTAAAGAGTTATAAACCCTAAACCATAAACACAAAACCCTAAACCCTAAACACAAAAGCATAAACCCTAAACCCTAAAACCTAAACTCTAAACTCTTAACCCCAAACCCCAAACCCTAAAACCTAAACCATAAAACCTAAACCCTAACCATTTTATAACATTTAAAAACTATCTTTTAACTTTTATTTTAGTGTTTATTCAAATAATTTACAAAATATTGTAGACCCTAAACATTAAACCCTAAACATAAACCCAAACCGCAAACCTTAAACCCTAAACCCTAAACCCTAAATCCGAAACCCTAAACCCTAAACCCTAACCTCTAAACTCCAAACCCTAAACCCTAAATCATAAATCGTAAACCCTAAACCTTAAACCCTAAACACCAAACTGTAAACATTAAACCTTAAACCCTAAACATTTTATAAGATTTTAAAAAGTGTTTTGTAATTTTTATTTAAGTGTTTATTAAAATAATTTACTAAAGTGTTATAAACTATGAACCCTAAATTGTAAACCACAAACCCTAAACCCTAAACCATAAACTCTAAACCTAAAACCCTAAGCCCTAAACTCTAAACCCTAACCATAAACCATAAACCCTAAATGATAATTCCTAATAATTTTATAGCATTTTAAAAAAATTATTGTAACTTCTATTTAAGCATTTATTAAAATCATTTCCTTAAGTGTTATAAACCATAAACCCTAAAATCTAAACACCAAACCCCAAATCATAAAACCTAAACCATAAACCCTAAGAATTTTATAACATCTTAGAAAAATTCTAACTTTTATTTAAGTGTTTATTAAGAGGATTTATCAAAGCTTTATAAACCCTAGACTGTTAACCCTAAACCCTAAGCAATTTATAACATTTTAAAAAGTCTTTATTATAATAATTTACTATAGTCTTATAAACCATAAACCCTAAGCATTTATAGCATTCTAAAAAGAGTTTTGTAACTTTTATTTAATTTTTTATCAAAATAATTTACTAAGGTGTTATAAACCCTAAACCATAAAAACTAAAACCTAAACTATAAACCCTAAACCAAAAAACCTAAACCCTATATACTAAACCCTAAGCCTTTGATAACATTAAAAAAAGTGTTTTGTAACTTTTACTTAAGTGTTAATTCAAACAATTTACTAAAGTGTGATAAACCCTAAACCATAAACCCTATACCCTAAACGCCAAACCCTAAAACCTATACCTTATACCCAAAAACCTAAACCCTAATTAATTTATAACATTTTAAAGAGTGCTTTGTTACTTTTATTTAAGTGTATATTAAAAACATTTGCTAAAGTGTTATAAACCATAAACCTTGAATGCTAAAGCATAAGAATTTTATAACATGTTAATAAATATTTGTAACATTTATTTAAGTGCTTATTAAAAGAATTTACTAAAATGTTATAAACCATAAATCATAAAACCTAATGTTTATGTCCTATATGACTATTATTATATGTTTATCTTAATTAAATAAATCAGAACTAGACTTAGTTGATCACATAAATAAATATTTCTATACATGCAACAATCACACATATAGAAATAAAGAGAAAAAGAATAATTGTGATATGGCAATAATTACACTCTCAAATCAAATTTCTTTTAAATATTCATAGCCTACAAAGAAACCTCCATGCATTGTCAAATGGATTATTGTATGTTATACAAAAAAAAAAAGAACCACACTTATTGAGATGAATCTACTCTCTAGGAAGCACATAATTTTTCTTATTTCTGAAATTATTAACCTTTGCTCCTCTCCTATGCTCAAAAATTGCTAAATTATTCTCTCTTGATATATGGAGTCTGTTTAGTTTACAATAACGTGTCTATTAATGTCTACCATCTTGTCATATTTTTTCTTTGAGATAGATAACTACTCTTCATAATAATAACACTAATTTTGTTTGACTACTACTCTAATCCCCTCATATACATAAATTATTTATGTATATGACCCATCAACTAGTTAGCTAATATTCACTCATTGTAAATGTTAAAAAATAGAATAAAACAAGATATATTCTCAAACTGTGCAGCTCACAGGTGAGGAGCTTCACTTGGAGACTTCCTCTAGCAGAACGCCCTACACATTCGTCATAAATCTTCAAGAATAAATAGTTTACATGCAAGTACGAGAGTTAGAAAAATCACCTATAGTGTAGGAACTAATTCCTAATCTAATTCTCACAGACAATTAATGAACGAACTCTCTCCAACATTCTACATTAATTTCAACACTCCTCCTTAATGGAGAAAGGATTCACTAGTTCTCCCAACATCTCCTTAAATAAAAAAAAAATTAATTCATCCAACGGGCTTAATAAAAATGTATGAAACATTATCAAAAGTATTACAATATTCAATATAAATTTGTTTTGACTAAACATTCTCTCTAACAAAGTGAAACTATGTATCACTATGCTTTGAGTTTTTATGAAACACTCGATTGTTTGCAAGTTTGCTTGAGATTTGATTGTCACATTTGATAACTATAGGATCCTTTTTTTTTCCTCCGACATCATGAAGAAGTCTGCTCAACCAGACTTCCTTAAAAATTGTTGCACACACTGCTTGATACTCTGCTCCTTCTAAAGACAAGGATACATTTTTCTTCTTGTTGTTGCTCAAAGAAATGGCCCTAGACCCAATGTTGAATGCATAACATGTTATGGATCGTCTATCATTCAGATTTCCAGCCCAATCTGAATTTGAAAAACCTGTTAATCTAACATCAAATGAATCAGTATATTTAATAACAAATTCCAAGGTTCCTTGAATATACCCTAAGACACCATTCGCTTACACCCAATGACTCTCAAGAGGCTTTGACATAGATTGCGCCAAAGAGATGACTGCAAAAGCTAAATTAGGTCTAATTGTAATTAGATAAATCAAACTCCCAACTAGTCGTCTCTATAGTGTTGAATCCACCTGCTTAGAACCATCATCATTATGGAGTTTAAGATTCTATTGTAACAACGCTAGGGAAGCTTTTCACTGATACATGTTGAACTTTTTCAATAAGCTCCTCACATAATTTCCTCGAGATAAAAGAGTCTATCCAGAGTCCCTCCAGACTTCAAGACGCAAATAATAGTGTAACTCTCCAAGCTTTGCCATATCAAAATCCTCTAACATCTAAATTTTGATTTCTTTAATGAGATCATATCCATTTTCTATAAGAATAATATCATCTACATATAAAGAAATCAAAACAATTTGCCCCATTTTCATCAAACACAATATACATAGTAGGGTCATTCTTTCTCTGCTTATAACTATGGTGCAGGAAAAATGAATCAATTTTATCATACCATGACCTCGGTTCCTGTTATAAACAATATAATGTTTTTCTCAATCTACAAGCTAAATGTTCCTCCATTGTTTCACAAACCCCTCACGTTGGATTAAATACACTTCTTCTTTCAATTCACCATTTAAGAAAACATGTTTCACATCTAGTTTTTGTATCATCCAATGATTTATAGTAGCTAAATCAATTACCATTCTAATTGTGTTTAATTTAGCTACATGGGTGAAGGTTTCCTCACAATCTATGCCTTCCTTCTATGAATAACTCTTTGCCACCAACCTAGGTTTACATTTGTCTATAGTACCATTGTTTTCCTTCAAGTAGTTCAACTAAATCCCAATTTTTGTTCTTAAGTATTGACTCATATTCATCTTCCATGGATATTCTCCACTCATCATATTGAATTTCTTATTTATAATTAGAGTGTTCAACAACATTTAACATACTAGTTATAAGACCATGATCCCTATACCTTGCTGGCAATTGATTTTCCCTACCTGATCTCCTTAGTGGTCAATTGACCTCAAATTTGTTTTGATCATATCTTAGTCAATATTTGGAGAAAATAATATTAGATTATAAATTAATTTACATAAATATATAATGAGATATTTTATATTAGTGTCTGTTAGTTTTATACGAATATTATATGACTAACTATATCAAATGTGTTTCAAATTAACGCATTGAAAACTTATCTCCAAGAAGTGAATATTTTAACTCAAGTAAACTCTTGCATGTTAGGTTGGATGTTTTCTCATGGAAATCAGAATGTTGCAAACAAAATTATTAATGGAAATTTAAAAATAATATTTTCGGTAAATGCTTAATGAAAATTTGGAAACAATAAGTAACTTAAGATGTCTCTATGAGGAGTTGGACAATCACTACACCAAACATTTCTCGCTATCAAGTTGGGTTGGGAAGAGACTGTTCATCCCAACAAATAGTAGACTGTCATCATGACTTACCTCAGTCTAATTAAAAATCAACACATATATTTGAAATTACATCAATGATTCAAGTAGTAGTCTCGTGCAATTGAGAAGAAGAGTTAACCTACATAATTTGGGTTTATCACACAATCGTAGCCATAGATGAATCTTAGTCTTAGACATTGTCTCTGAGATTTCAAGCGATAAGCATCTAGATCACTCAAGAAATAACTTGAATGGTTCGATCCATGCCACCTTCAACCAACTACTAGAGTTGCAAGTCTTCAATATTTTCTCCAATTTCCTCAATGCTGCAATTCCATCATTCTTAAGAAATCTTCTGAATCTTTTATAGCTTAACTTAAGCGACAATTTTGTCACTGGATCCATGTTTTTTGAGCTAGGAAAATTAAAGTACCTATAACATCTATGGCTAGTGTATTGAAATTTATTCAAAGATTGTTTTTGGATGTTGTTGCGTCAGGTAACGATTCTACTTCCTACAATCACTTCTATCATTTAATACATGCTAACAAATTATGTAGCACAATATGTTTACTCCAAATTTAGAGAAGGATGTTATAGAAGTAACCCTTACCATTTTTATGATAGTATGGATATCAATATATGTCTCCATTAGCTCCTCATCATAATAAGAATACCATTAATTCTATTATCTCTTTCTTAGTTTATTCTCTTTTGAATGAGGTAATTTATCCTTTGGGCTATTGTTCTTAGTTGATATCTTCCACTTCTCTAATCATCTTTTTATGCAAGACAAAAATACTTTCTGCAATTGAAAATTGAGACATACACTTAAAAACTGAATGCTAAAAAATAATATAAGAAAAATCCTCAAAAAATTTACTTTAGTGAGTCCGGCAGATCTTTCTAGATACACTGAAGCAACAATTGGAACTTATCTATACTACCTCCCAGGAGAATTCATATTTCTACTCAGAAATAGGGAAAAAGTAATGATAATCACAATGTGTACCTTGTGGAAGTCATCAGTTTTGGTATTTTTGTAGAATCCAATCAACATTGCAATACATATAATTAAATTTGGAAAAACATATCTATACTTTGTTAATTTTAGTGCATCGAGCGATAAAGTGGAAAATATCATATTGTTTTATAAAATCTAATATACATAAAATTAATGTTGTGAACTCGTAAGCATAATAGCTAAAATGGGCTTGACACACAAACATTAAGGCCTCAAGTTATCTAGAAAATATAGGCCGTTATCATATCATATAATGGGATAATTATGACTACTCATCAATATCATTACCATATATTGAATCCCATAAAATGCTTTTTCGATCAATGTCAATAGTCAAAATCTCATGTGCATAATACAACATTTTTTATATTCCCTTTTCATGGAATTTAATTTGAAGGAACTACATTTGATTCACCTTTATCTTCACTATGTCAAGCCACTTTAAGTATATATAAGTTTTAGTTAATATGCTAAGTATTAAAGTTGATGTGTACTATGACTTTTAGAGTTACAATGTCTTTATCATGGCATTGTACTGGGGTGCATAGTTTCTAGAAATCATTGTATTAAAGATCATAGTGCACTATAGTTTACCTAATTTTAGATTTACTATGTTAAGGATTATAAAGTAATCAATGTAATTTTTTTAATGGTAATAGCGGTAAGAGGCCGCATTGTGGAAGGCTTTGTAATTCTCTAAGAGTACTTGTGATCACCCTAAATTAGGGGTTAAATGGGTTATGGGACATTTCAGTTTTTTGGCATTCATAATGGCTTTTGTTTAAGGGACACATATTACATTAGATATTATAGTGGTCATAGTGGTGAAAGGGAAGAGAAATAATTAATATATAGTGCAATGAAGAGGAATATCTAATAATAAGTTTATTATAATTAGTGATTTCAAAGATAGCCCTCCAAGATTTAGTATATAGGGTTTTTTAAATGTCCAGTGTTTTGCAACTCTTAAAAATATTGAAAAAATTTATCCATAAATTTGAGATAAATAATTTATTTGTATAATGTAGCATTCAAAATTTTCTAATCTAAGATTATTTAAAAAAATATATAAATTAATTATTTTTTACTACTAATTAAAAATACTACTAATCCATATGACTTTTTTGGTTTATTAAAGAATAATACTATTAATCCATAGGAATTTTAATAGGGATTTTTGCTAGTAAACAAACTATCTTTAAATTTTATTTTAACAATTTTACTATATCACAAAAAAATACTAATTCTATTTGCTTATTCATAATTATGCAAATTCATTCTCATTATTGGAGATGTCATTGAGATGTTGTGTAGATAATGTTTCAGAGAACGTCCATGGCTTGGGCCGCTATATAGAGATTCAACTATTAAATTTACACATTAACTTTGTGCATTTTCTGTGCACTTTCATGAAAGAAATTCACGTATTTTCTTATTTTACCAACAATTTTTTAACATTTTTTTTTTAGAATCATTTTATCTTTTTTAAATTTAATTTCTTTTAAATTTTACTTTTTGGAACATTCCAAAATGCAATTAGAATTATCCTTTCTAAATTTAGGTGTTAAGTTTTTGTGTTTCAAAAATCTAATTAATACTTCTTAATAAAAGGATTGTGTTTAGAGCTTATATATATATTCAAGAATATAAATTATTTTCTTCTTTCTAAATATTGCTAGTCTTTTTGTTTCTTTAAAATTTCAATAATGTAATTAATATTTGCTAAATTTAACATTTAGATGGCTATTTTTGCTTTTTTGCACTTTCAAGAATGTGAAGCAATTGTAGAAAATAAGAAAACAATTTTCAAATTTAAATACCTAGTCTTAAAAAGCTATTATAATTGGTGTCTTATAAAAAAAAACATCATATCAACATCACACTCTAAAGCTCATAAATAATAAAAATTCATTTCAAACATTATGTTTCCACCCATCATAGTCATATTCTTTATTGGTTAGCCTCCTTCCAAAGCCTTGCCGTCTGGTCTCGCTGCTTAAAAAAAAAAAAAAATGAAATATTAAACAACCGTACCTGTACATGTACCTGTAATACGTGAAGATTGTACCTGTAATACGTGAAGATTGTCTTATTGGTAAGCTTGTCAAACTTGTCACTTACGAAAGACGAATCACATGGAAGAATTTAGTGTGCACATGATTAGTTGTGACATGTCAAAGGATTTATATCACGCGAGAAGCCTTATCAGTATTGTAACAACTCAAAAGATTTATACAACACTTTATACCAACATCTTTGGTCCATTATATTGTAACAAGTCAAAGGATTAAACGCAGATGAGTAATTAGTTGGTGAGTGTGACACTTACAATTAATGTGACTAGTGGGTACTTGAGTTCATCCAATATTCAAACTAATTTATGCCAAGTAGTGGGCGCTTGTAGTTTGTTATAAACTCTGACATAAAAAACTGTATATTCTTTTCTGACAATGACCGGTTCGTTTAATGTTCATTGAACCTTCAAACTAATTTATGCCTCGTGTAGTTTGTTATAAACTCTGACAAGAAACAGTATATTCTTATTGACAATGCCCGGTTCGTTTGCGTTCGTTACAGGTCAAGTTTGTTATAATTTATGCATAGTGTTCATGGAACCTTCAAGAGGATTTATGCTCAGTAGTGGGGGCGTGTAGTTTGTTATAAACTCTGACAAGAAAGCGATATATTACAGTCTGCCAATGTACGGTACAGTTCTCGTTAGTTATATTATCTAACAAAAATAGCATATTACACTCTAGTATGTATGGGCGCGTGTACAACAGAAACATCATCATGAAGTTTATTACACTCCAGTATTTATGGGTGATTGTACAACAGAAACGTGATCATGGAGTTTGTTATATTAAAAAAAAACAATCTATCACTCTGATAATGACACTTGATAATGGCGTGATATATTATGGAAATTATGAAAATTGGGAGTCGATGGAAACGTTTAAAAGGTGTGGGAAGTAACGGAAACCAAAAGAAGACATGGGAAGTATATATATCCGGGCAACCCTTATCATCATCATGAAGTTTATTACACTCCAATATTTATGGGTGAGTGTACAACAGAAACGTGATCATGGAGTTTGTTATATTAAAAAAAATACAATCTATCACTCTGATAATGGCGTGATATATTATGGAAATTATGAAAATTGGGAGTCGATGGAAACGTTTAAAAGGTGTGGGAAGTAACGGAAACCAAAAAAAGACATGGGAAGTATATATATCCGGGCAACCCTTATCTCCATTGTAGGTTCTTAGCATCAGCTTAAGTGACCCGATCTCCGTTTACATAGACTAACGTCAGAAATTATTTGTGGTCGGAAACTTTCACCGCCGGAAACCCTGCCCGTAACTTTCACGTGGTACGGGAACAAGAAGGTAGCAGGCACGACTCTATAGAGTCAGTTAGATAGTTGATAGAAATCAAGGACATCTATGACAAATGCTCATCGAGAAACATAAACTATGGTCATCTCCCAACGTTTCATTTTCAAATTCAAAAGTTTTATGTGGACCACAATGTAGTTGCTTCCTACCGCTTTTAAAATAATTGAAATGCATAAGCATGAGCCAACATTTGCAACTCCATGAAGATACTTGGTGTAAGGAAAGTGTAGAGTTTCATTTTTTTCAATTTAATTACTATCCACTCCACTTATATAAGCATGAGCCAACCTTTGCAACTCCACGAAGATACTTGGTGTAAGGAAAGTGTAGAGTTTCATTTTTTTCAATTTAATTACTATCTATTCCACTTATTTACACATATATTGGAATGATTGATTTATTTAAGGGGAATTAGAATTTTATTTTTATAATCTTATTTTTTATAATCTGTGTTTTTTTTAAATTACAAGCAACTCTTATTATTGCAAAGAGTAGGAAATTATTCTACTATAAAATTGTATTTAAATGTTGAGAATGAAGTAACTAAGCTGTTTCAAGGGTTTTGGAATAAGATCTCATCAAGAAAGGTTACTGTTCATTATCTTGGTTTTTATGGTTCCACCTTTTCTCATATTACTTTAACAATTTTACTAATATCCACAAACATTGCCCATAATGTAATTGTATAGATTTTAATTTGTCGGTGTATCTCTAAACTTCTTGATTGTATCATTTAACACAAAAGAAATGCCCAACAAATGTGGTAACACCAAATTTTCTACCATTTCACTAAAACAAAATTTTTCATGGAGGAAATGACCAACAAATGTGGAAACATCAATCTTCTTGACCATAAGAAGGTGCATTTAAATGTCCCAAAGTTGAGATAATTTTGGTGTGATTTGAGAAAAGGTTGGTGTGGTTAGGTTGTATTGTAGTTGGTACTCTTTTGAATAGTCACATTTAGTCTATCTACATATCTTCAATGTATTCAATTACATTTTACTTTGAAGTAGCTAGTGGATTTCAAAAGATCTCTTGTAAAAGCAATTTTGATTATAACAGAAAACATGAGTACCATGGAAATTATTAAAAAAACTTATCTTCAAAAAAATAATAAAAAGAATAGTCTCTTATAAATATCTTTTTAAAAATTATTTGAGTAATGAAGAGATATTATTACATAACTTTAAAAAAAATTTAAAGGTTAAACCAATATTTTTTATACTTTTAAGCTTTTTATGATTTATGGCGAGAGTTTGATAGCCATTATTTATTGCTAATCATTATCATGGTCATTTGAGCTTCTATATTCTGCATGCAATGCAATATTTAATATGTATTCTAAGTCTCTTATGTGAAGTTTTTAAATTAATCTTTTATCCTATGTGTATTGAGCCAGTATAATTGTGAATCTTTTCATATATATTTGGTTACTTTCTAATGTTTTTTACTCACTTTGAATTATATTAATGTTTTGAAAAAGATGCTAAAAATAATTGGGTGTTTTTATTTCATTTTTCTTAGAGATTTTAAAAATAAATATAGGTTTTTATTTTTTATGGAAAAATGTTAATTGTCACCCATAATTCACCCAAAATAGCTTTCATCCTCATTCTTCCCATGAGGTTTGAACCTAAACTAGCCAATACTACATCACATACTAACCAATGAAACTACACCTCAAAAGTATATCAAATATCACCATTAATATGTATAACAATACTCCATAAACTAATAAAATATGCTTTCTTCATTGCATGATACATAAATTTTTTCATATTTTATATATTTATTATATTATAAAATATTTATTTTAATGTATTATTTTATTAATTTTAAAAGTTCTTTGAACATTTAATATTATATTTTAATTTAAATGAAAATTATTTTTGAAATATTATTTAAATTTTAAAAGTTATATAATTTTTAATATATTTAAAATTTTAATTTGCATTTTTGTTAAGAAGGTTGAGAATTTTGTTTTATTTATAATGTTATATAAATATTATGGTTTAT
>APFE030461529.1:0-10239 GCA_000404065.3 Pinus taeda | reverse complement strand
CCAAGAAAGAAATGAGAAGAAACCTAAAAAACCATGTCCACCTCTAAATCCTAATTCAAGGTGATCCCTATAATGGCGCCACACTTTTTTAAAAAATAGAGTCATTTCTAGGTTTTAGAATTTTTATCATGCTTACATTTAAAGATAAATGCATGGAGTGATAAGGAAAATTGATAAACGGAGTGGGGGTTGAAGTTATTCATGGTATCAGAGCTTTTGGCTGAAAAGTGTAGTTTGGGACAACAAAGTGAAAATCACAGCAAGCTTATTTTTACACAGAAAATAGAAACCTTTGCCACATATTTGAAAAATTCAGTTTGGTAGGACAATGAAACATGTCTTTCGGTTTGAGAGTTGAAGATAGGTTGGATGGTCAGAACAACTACAGTGCATAGAAGGAAAGAATCTAGAGCATCTTTGAGGAAAGACAGCCTTGACAAGTCTTTACCAAAGCTCAACTGAAAATAGAAAAATGGTCCTAAAGGAGAAACTGAAGGCCATTAAAATGGCTAAGACTAACAGTGCTGCAACATACCTCACAAAGATCACTTTAGTGAGAGATGAGTCGACAGCCGTAAGTGAGATCATTTCACCCACTGAGTTGGTGAGGATTGCTTTGAATGGTCTTCCCAAGACTTGGGAGAATTTTGTGGATGGAATTGTTGCACAGGAAAGCCTTCCGAGATGGGAGAGGTTGTGGAATTATTGCATTTAGAGTGAGATCATAAAGAACCATCTTGGGGCAACCAAAGAGGTGAAGGAGGATGACAATGTGGCATTGTTAGCAAGAAGCAAGAAGGGAAAAGTAAAGAAGCAAAATTCCTGTAGTGGAGGCAAAGGAAAAGGTAAAGGAAAGCATGAGAACAAGGAGAAGGACTATTCGAAAGTCAAATGTTGGAATTGTCAAAACTTGGGACACTAAGGGAAAATTTTAACAACCACCCTAAATTTATATGTATAATAAATGGGTGAATACCCATGATACATAGGAAAAATGGGAGGCAATTTTATCAATAATATAATATTTATATATAATTTTTTTGGCAAATCTCTCACCAAATTATATTATCTTGTAGGTGTTGATCTTAACCACCAGTTATATCAAGGTAGGAGAGATTAATATTTTCTTTACCTCTTTTGTCAAGCTATCAAACTTCTTTCTTATTCCATAGACTCCAACTACTAGATAAAAAAAAAAAACATCAAGTTTGTTTACCCCAACACATCAACACGTAGCAAGCCCCAACTATATAATATAGGAAAGTAGTAGGTATCGCAAAGGCCTAAAGGGGATCTAATGGAAAGGGGTGACCGTTGTCCATAAGCCTTCCAATCAATAAATAAATATATAAATGTAGATTTCCTATTATTTTAATTGGAAATATTCGATTAAATAATAAAATTTAATTACGTCTCTCCCAATCTAAATTTCTTATTAGCATAACTCACTACCTTCATACCTCTTACATTTTTTAACAACATTGTAACATGTTGATTAATTTCCTTTTTGATGCACAATGTGTGCCTTTTAGGACAATATGGTGTAGTGGCCCAACCCCTACAAATCATTACGACAAACTATGAATAACAAAGAAGATGAAAGGTTGTACAAACCAACATATTTTTCAAACAACTAATCCAATATTAGTACCTTAACTATTTTATGAAGATATCATATTGAGAACGTTTGAAAAATGGTGGGGAATCTAGCGAGCGACTATCTCTCTTCTCTCGGTGTGATGAGGAAAGAGTGATAAGATTTCATTGCTTTGAATTTTTTTTTGCTAAATCAGAAAAACCAATATTAATGGAGATATTGATAGTTTTTACTAAATTTTGTGAAGTGACTAAAGGTAGCTTTAACCATTCGCCGTAAGATTCTTTTACAATATACTTTCCTAAGTCTATTTAATATCTTCATTATCATAAAAATGAACCTATGTCCATCTTAACTCCACACCTAACACTCTTAGAGGGATGAAATCTATTTATCCCTCTCACGGTTTGGTAGACCAGAAATTAAGATGGATCTAACGTGATAGAATTCCCCCTTTAAATAGTCTATGCACACATGAATACCATGGGTCAATACCATGGGTTATCATAAACCTCAAGCTTAAAAATTACTATTAGTAATTTATAAAAATTAATAAAATTAATAATTGATTTTTATTTTATTTTTCTATTTTAACCAAGATAAAATGTTTAAGTGACATTAAATTACAAGATCCATTGTTACTCTTGATCTACCAAGCCGAGAGAGGGATCATATCAAGATATTTGATCCCTCTCGGGGCTTAGTAGATCGAGAGTAAAGATAGATCTATCATGGTCTAATTCCCTCATTTAAATACGCTACATTTCATGTGAATACCATCGGTCAATACGATGTGCAATCTTTATTTTTATTAATACTAATATTAGGGTTAATAATGTTTTTTTCATGGTACTAATAATAATTTGGCCCATAGGCTTCACCTAAATATAAGGTGACTTATGGAGTAAATATAAAAAAAATTGTTTTATTTATTTACCATACCTCTAGTTTATTTATATTTTTATTAATTTAACGTGCCTCTTTAATAAATATGGTATCTCGCCCATAGAATTCACTTCAGTATAACTTCTTTTTTGAGCCTTCTTAAATAAAAACACGGTTATGGACTAAATATAAAAAGATGTTTTGTTCATTTACCATACCTCTAGTTTATTTATATTTTTATTTATTTACCATACCTTTGAAGTATAAAAATATGTTTTATTTATTTACAATAGCTCCACTTTTATTTATATTTTTATTTATTGGGATGACCAAGCCCTCTCTCTCAGCCAACCAAGAAGACAATTTATATAACATAGCTCAGAGACCAAATTCTACAATTTTTACATGTGAAAGACTTGGGTCCACTAGGCATAACTCATTCCAAGGATTACCCTCATATTCCTTCACACGGTCATCAAGAGGCATGGTGTTGCGGGGCTGGTTCTGGAGGATTTCGTCAATGAGGTTATCTTCATCATGTTGCTCCCATCCTATGACAACATCTAAGGTACAAATTGGATGGGATGTAGTATGATACCCTTCATATTCCTCCTCTTCCAACCATAGGGGAGGGTCATGCTCCATCGATGGTTGAGTAGGAGGGTACAATACCAATCGTTTGGACAAATTCCTATTGTTAATGGTCATGTTCCTAGCCGTAAAACTTATGTAAGCATCATCATTGGCTAGCCATGGTCTTCCAAAGATGAGAGGGTAGCCATTGAATTTGGTCTTGTGCTAGAGCACTATTGAGAAATGGCAATAGCAACTTAAAATTGCTTAATTACGTTTATTAAACTCACTTAACTTACAAAATTCGAGTTGGAAGTCTTTTTGTCGTCATGTGTATGTTCTCCCTACTTTCTAGGAGTCTAGTGTGAGTTGATTGTGAGTTGTAAAATAGAAGACTCAGTTTCATGAATCAGTTCAATTAAATTAGTTCTAAAAATGATTTGGAGGACTAATAGTGTGTTAACAGTGAGTGATGATACTGATGAACTCCACTAGTGATAGTCTAGTTCACTAAATATTTACTCATCAAAAACGCATGCATGTCAATCATGAGAAAGACCCATTTGAAACTAGAGTGCGAGGATAGTGTATTATTTGTTTCAGATTTTTCTAACTTGCAATGATAGTGCATGCATTAAGGAACTGATCCTTGAGGGATTCCGCAATTTTTAGAGGCTTTATTTCCATTTAAATACAAGTTATCATTCATAGGAATTACTCATTGGAATAGAGACTTGGAGAGCTTGTGAAGAGGTTAAGATTTGGCCTTGAGCTTGCTTAGGAGTTGGAGATTTAATTTGCGTGGTGCTAGGATTTTTATAGGGAGAAACAAAATTTTAATTTCATCCTGATTTTCTGGATTGATACAAAATAGATAGTGGGGTTTTTAATTACGGCTTTCCGTGATATTTATTGTTTTATGTGCCATTGATGTTCTTCCTCTTGTTAATTATTGTTTGCTCGATCTCTACTTTCTTCTGTTGTAAAGAGTAGAACTAGATTATTGTCTCTTACATTAGAAAATTGCATTAGCTTGTGAATCTACATAGTACATTCTACATGATATCAAAGCAAGGTTTTTTTTTGGGCTCGGAGTTTGCAGAGAATATCTGAGAATTTATGTGCAAAAATTTCAAAAACAAATTGAATATTTGGAATCCTTGGGAGAATATACACAAATTAAAAAAAATAATTGGCCAAATCGGAGTTCAGATAAGGGAGATATCGTTGACTTAAAATCAACTCTCTAGAGGAGGTTTCGAAGTTTTGAGTTTCTGGCTGACAAGTGAAAGTCGAATTTGCTTACATACTTTAGGATTGATAGATGGCATTCTATGGGTTGAGGCTTGAGTATGCCTTGGAAGGAATCTCAAATTTCATAGCCTAGAGGGACATGATGAAGGATGTACTAGAGGACAATGGCTTGAAGGAATTTGTTGAACAAGAAATTCCTAAGCCAACAGTTGTTGATGCACAAAACTAGGTCGAGTGGAAGAAGTCTCTCGCAAAGGCAAGGTGCATAATCCTTGAGGGAGGTTGAGATCATATTATCTTAAGACTCCATGGAAAGGAAACCCTACATGCTATGTGGAAAACATTGACGAATTTGTATCAGAATAACAGTGATTAAAGGAATTTGGCACTAAAGGATAAACTTCATAAAATCAAGATGGACTCACGGTTGCTAAGGAGGATATGTTGAGCCCTGCTCTTCTTGGAATTCAAAAGAGTTGGCATAGTTATCAAGAATTTGTCAATTGGTCGAGAGAAGCTACCAGATTGGGAACGATTATGGTCAGATTTGATGCAAGATGAGATCAGGAGGAACACCAAGGATGGCTCTTCATCAAAGACTTGCATCATGGGGCTTTCAAGATATTGTATAAAATCTCTACATGGAAGGGTTGTACTTTGCGAAAATACACCAAGTCTTCCTTTGGAGACACAGACAGTTGAGAAAATTCTATTCTAGAGAGAGTCCATTTAGATGTGTGTGGACAATTCTCGACAGCATCCACAGCCAAATACATTTGTTGATTACTATTCTCCTAAATGTTGGTTATTTTTTACGGAGAAAAAGGATCAAACTTTCACAAATTTTTGTGAGTTTAGAGCATTGGTAGAGAAAGAGTCTGGCAAGAAGGTTAAAGCTCTACGGAGTGATAATGGTTGTGAGCATGTCTCTAATGAGTATAAGAACTTCTATGCAGTGGAAGGTATTAAATGAGAATTGACGAAACCTCACAATCCTCATCAAAATGGGGTTGCCAAGAGGAAATACAATAGCGTAGTAGGGGAAGCAAGGGAGATGTTACACGATCAGGGCCTATCACTATACATGTGGATTGAGGTATGCAACATAGTGGTTTATGGTCAGAATTGTACCCCACATCAGATACTTGGGATGAAGACAATAGAGGAGGCTTATTTTGGTAAGAGGCCAGATGTTGGTCACTTCAAGATTTTTGGGTCATCAATTTATTGTCACGTCACCAAAGATGCATGGAAGAAGCTTGAGCCAACAACATAGTTGGGGATATTTGTGG
The DNA here is from genome assembly GCA_000404065.3 of Pinus taeda. Lineage (NCBI taxonomy): Eukaryota > Viridiplantae > Streptophyta > Pinopsida > Pinales > Pinaceae > Pinus > Pinus taeda. The sequence goes on along the minus strand of APFE030461529.1, from coordinate 4,638 downwards.
GGTACACTAATACACCCAACAACCATCAAGTGTACATGTCGACCAGTCGGATGACAGTGGTTCGCAGGGAAATCGGGTTCGATGAGGAGAAGACCATGCAAGTATCTCTTGAGAGGGAGCTTGTGATACATGCAGATGAGGAGCTTTTATATCCTAAGGTTGAGGGGCCTCAGATTGATGTGATGTAGCCACATGTAGAGGTTCAGAGAGTGGAGACAAACACTCACGTAGTGTCTTCTAGAGAAGGAAGAAAGCACACTAGAGAGGCTCACAGATTGTTGGATGATGCATGGGAGAATGTGAGAGTGACCTCTTCTCAGCGCAGACAGAGGGGGTCACCAAAGATGTACAATGGATACATGGCACGTATGGGTGCATGTTTTGTGATAGATCCATCTTCCTTTCAGGAAGTAGTGCAACAACCAGCTTAGGTTGATGTGATGGTGGAGGTGTATGACTCCATAGTTTGAAACAGTGTTTGGGATGTGGTCCCCAGACAGAAGGACAAGTCAGTTGTGAGCTCTTGTTGGCTTTACAAGGCAAAGGAAGTTGTAGCTGGTAGTGTGGAGAAGCGTAAGGCCATATTTCTCGCCCGTGGCTTTTCACAGGTAGAGGGGATTGACTATGATGAGACCTTTTCTCCTGTTATGAGGTAGTTGTGAATCAAATCTATTTTGAAACTATCAACATAGATGGGTTGGAAGATCCATCAAATGGATGTGAAGACTACCTTCCTCAATGGCATGATTAAGGAAGAGGTGTATATAGAGCAACCCAAATATTTTGAAACCTTGGGCCATGAGTCGCATGTGTGCCGACTGAAGAGAGCACTGTATGGGCTAAAGAAAGCACCTCTTTCTTGGTGCACCAGGATAGATAGCTACTTCATTGGGTTGGGGTTCACGAAGAGTGAAGTGGATGTGAACGTGTATCACATAGTGGTGGAAGGTAAGTTGTTGATCATTGTAATTTATGTAGATGATCTTATACTCACACGTGATGAGAAGCTCATCCAATATTACAAGGAGGGCCTATCAAGAGAGTTTGATATGAAGGACATAGGGCTCATGCATTACTTTCTTGGCATGGAGGTGTGGTAGGGAGATGGGGATTTGTTTGTATGTGAAGGAAAGTATGCCAATAAGCTACTTAGGAGATTTCACATGGAGAGAAGTAAACCCATGGAGATTCCTCTAGATGGTAATTGGAGGAAGGAGGATGCTATTTTAGCGAAAGTAATGGATGCTACTATTTACACGTAGCTTGTGGGTTCACTCATGTACTTGGGGAGAACACAACCGAATATGTGTTACGAAGTTAACCAACTTAGTCACGCATGGTTAGGCCTACCAAGTTGTATTGGGATACCTCATAGGTACTACTCAGTTTGGATTATGGTAGAAACCAAAAGAGAAAGTGAAGTTTCAAGGATTTACTTATGAGAAAGACCCAATTGAGACTAGAGTTCAGGGACATTGTACTATTTGTTTTAGATTTTTCTGAGTTGCACTCATAGTGCATGCATTCAGGAACTGATCCTTGAGGGATTGGGAAATTTTTAGAGGCTTTATTTTCGTTTAAATATAAGCTATCCTTCATAGCAATTACACATTGGAATAGAGACGTGGAGAGCCTGTGAAGAGGCTAAGATCTCTCCTTGAGCTTTCTTACGAGTTGGAGATTGAATTTGTTGGGTGATAGGATTGTTCTAGAGAGAACAAGCATTGTAATTTCATCTTGATTTTTGAAATAGATAGTGGGCTTTTGAGTTGTGGATTTCCCAGAATATTTATTGTGTTAAGCGCCTTTGATTATCTTCCTCTATTTATTATTGTTACCTCGATGTTGATGGGCTTCCATTGTAAACAGTAGAAGTAGATTCTTGTCTCTTGCTTTAGAAAATTGCATTAGCTTTTGGATCTACAATATTTTCTACAAGAACTAGGAAATCAACAGAATACTTCCAACAATGAGTATAGACCATTACATCCTTAAGAACTACCTCAGGAGCCATTGTGGAATTGTTTGCAAGTTGTAGAACTACTGTGGTCTTTCTCAGAGATCCTTTGAGGTCTGGTTTTAGCATGGTTTCCTTATTCATCAGATTGATGGCAACCACAAGATCAATCAAGGTGTGGGGAACAATGATTTCATCAATGTGCACATCTACCATAGGACTTCCACGGTCTAGATACTTTTGGCAATTCACTCTCCCCAACATTAGATCAGACAAATGACCAATGACATTGATGGTAGGGGTGTCATTCTTTCTCCCACCATGATGTTTGAAGCATTTCTCTTTTATAAGATTATTGTAGATGGGAAAATCCTTGATAGCTTGGAGGAGTGGGATTTTAACACACAAGTTTTTCAATTCTCATAGAATTTTAGTCTCTTATGGGGTGTGCTGGTTAGGATGGATCAATATTTCAGAAAAAGGAGGTGGATTGGCTTTAGGAACACTCTCTTCTATTTCTTCTTCAAAGTCCTCAGGTGGAGATGGAGGTTGGTTATCTCCTAGCACTCTTCTAGACCTCGGGTTAATTTCTTGAATCTCCATATCATATGTAGAGTAGGATGTCTCTCCTCTATAGACCTGTTATGCCCTATTGTTGTTTGGGTTCAAATTTGGTTAAGTAGACATGTGAGGTTTCTTAGGTGGAACAAGATGAATGAGTTGTTGTTGAGATGGAGATGGAGGTAGTAAAGTATGAGGTTGGTTGAATTCAGGCCTCCAACCTTGTGATGGGGTATTACCCTGAGGATGTGTAGAAACATATGGCTGAAATGGCTGATTGGCAAGTTGGGGAGGATACTGAGGTGCATAAGAAGAAGGATAAGGTGTGGACCATGAAGGATGAGTAGGAGACCATGAAGGTGTGGACGTGACAATTTTTCCGACAATGAAACTAAATCCTGCTTGCAATACAATTGTTCTTTTCAGCGAGCCTCCCAATCTAAGACATGAAAAATAATAGATTGTAACATGGCAACCCTTGACATGGATTATTAGTTAAAATATTCTAATATACTAAGAAATATATAATCCAAAGATTAAATGCAATGAGGGGTAGTAGGCTCCCCTAAAAAGATATAATATGAATCTGCCACGCAAGTGGCATTAAAATCCCCTTTAGAAATGGGTTGTTGGTACAAATGGAACCAATACCCATTCACTAGCAATGGTGTTGTAGAGTCATCAATTGTGAGGAGTCTTACTATACCATTTGGAAAAACAATATCTATCTCAGAAGGTCCCAACCACCTTGTTCGCAGTTTTCCTTGAAAATTTTCAAACCGAGAATCATACAATAAAGCCCAATTACCTTTTCGGAACTGCTTATGCTTAATAGTTTTATCATGCCACCTGGTTTGTTGTTGTTGGATCATAGTTGTTTGATGGATGTCATCCAACCTCTTTTCATCTAATTCCTGAAGCTGCTGCAACCTAGCTGTTTGTGCATTAGACAAGTCAATATTAATAGCTAAAGCAATTCTTAAGGTTTTAATTTCAAATCCCACTGGAAAAAAAACACTTTTTCCATAAAATAATTCATAAGGTGAAAAACTTGTGGTGTTCCTCTAGGTAGTTTTGTAAGCCCATAATGCTTCAGGAAGCCTTTTAAACCAATCCTTTCTATTCTCTTTTACTGTTTTTGTTGAAATGGCTTCTATGACTTTATTTGTAATTTCCACTTGACCATTGGCTTGGGGATGGTAGGGTGTAGTCATTTTATGATTAATATAATATTTCTGAAGTGTATCTTTAAAACCATGAGAACTGAAAGGGGTCCTCCATCTCTGACTAGCCCTCTAGGCACTCCAAACCTAACAAAGATTTCTTCAAATAGAAAGGTTAAAATAGATTCCTCATTAGCTCTAATAAGTGCCTTAGCTTCCACCCATTTAGTCATATAATCTGTACAAACCAATATATAAACTTTTTGATTGGATGGGGGATTAATGGGTCCTATAAATTCGAGAGCCCATCTTTCAAAAGGTTCAAGTATTACCTGAGGGTTCAAAGTCATTTCGTCTCTATGATTAGGTTGACCCATTCTCTGACAGCTAGCATAGGCCCTAACATATTTCTTTGCATCCTTGAAAAGTGAGGGCCAATAGTAACCCATTCTGAGAACTTTATGTGATGTTCTCTTATCAGCAAAATGTCCTCCACAAGGCCCATCATGATAAGCCTTCAATATGACATAAACCTCATCTTCTCTAATGCATCTCTGAATTTCTTGATCAAGTCTTGGACCCTATATTAGGTTGGGCGAACCTACCTATGGATTTTCGGTCCATAGTTTTGGATGCGATGGTTTTCGGTCCATGGTATTGGATGCTTCGGCATGTATAAATATGTATTGTAACATTGAAAGGAATATAATGAGAAAATCAAGCTGGTAGTCTCGGTTTTGAGATCCAGTGGGAAATCTCTATGTATATGTGTTTTATGGGTTATGCTCTCGCATTTTTATTTTCTTGTGATTTAGAATTCGTATGCAGGTAATTTCTATATGGGGTTAAAACCTACATTTGGTATCAGAGCTTTTTTGGCTTCAAGGGGACGCCTTTGTTGCTGAGGGGTTTCGCTCGGGCCTGTGGTAGACCCTGTTCAGTGGGAGATCTGCGAGA
>APFE030461524.1:0-30393 GCA_000404065.3 Pinus taeda | reverse complement strand
ATATCTTTATTTTAAATATATATACAACTTAATGAAATATGGTGTAAAAAATAAATATATAAAATTGAATTTGTAGCCAGAAAAGACTCTATTTGACTAGTGTTTTAGTTAAATAGAGAAAATTCATTTTTCCACATCAACGGACTTGGATTGCAGTTGTTTTTGACTAATGCCTTCGTCAAATAGAGAAAAGTCGTTTTTCCACATCAATCGATGACTTGGATTGTAGTTAGCTGGAGTGACATGGTTTTGTCTCCTAGTTACGTTAGTAAATTCGAGTTATAGGCTAGAAGTAGAGTTATGCATGGGTGGATTGCAGAGTTTGACTAGTGCCTTAGTCAAATAGAGAATTCGTTTTTCCACATCAACGGATGACTTGGATTGTAGTTAGCTGGAGTAATATGTCTTTGTCTCCTAGTTACATTAGTAAATTCGAGTTATAGGCTAGAAGTAGAGTTATGCATGGGTTGATTGCTAAAATTTAGCAATCTAGTTGAGGATTGTAGTTAGCTGGAGTGACATGGCATTGTCTCCTAGTTACGTTAGTAAATTCAAGTTATAGGTTGGAAGTAGAGTTATACATGGGTTGATTGCTAAAATTTAGCAATCTAGTTGAGTTATCGTTAGTTAAACTCATTTAACTAAGCTCTAGCCATTAGTTGAGTCAGTTTAAGGTAATTTGAGTAGTTATGATAGTCGTTAACTCACTAATCTAGTAGTCAACCAACTGAAAATAGACCCAAGCATGCATCGAATTCGAATTTCATAGTTCAGTGGATGGAAAAGGCACATTTGTATGTATAACTGTATATTATTGAGTGTACAATGCTTTTACATTGAGAAAGTGATCAATTCCCCTACGATTTGGCAAATAGGGAATTCCCTATTATTTAAGAGCTTAATTCCTCCAAGATTGCTCAAGGAAATAGGAGGTTAGTTAAGGCTTGAATTGGTTAGTAGGAGAATAGTTTTACAGTGCAGGGTGTGCTTCAGAGTTTAAGCAAAACATTGTAGTTGTTTCTGTTCTCATCTGAATTAATGAAAAGTAGTGGAGGGGATTTTCCTAGTTGGGTTCCCCTGTAAAATCATTGTGTTCCTTGTGTTTTGATGGTTGCATGTTATTTCATGTGTTTCTATCGTGTGTTTTCCTTTCTGCAAAATAGTAGAATAGAACGAATTGAGGCTAGAGTATGCATTGGAGGGCACCTCGAATTTTTGTGCTTGGAAAGACAAAATGGTAGTTGTCCTGGCTGATAATGGAGTATGGAAATATACGAAAAAGAACTTTTCCAAAACCAACAATATTAGATGCACAAGCACTTGCTCGGTGAAATAAAGACACAAGAAGAGTCATGAGGATTATTTTGTAGGGTTTCAGAGATCATGTGGTTTCGAACTTGCATGGAAAGGAAACACCTTTTGCAATGTGGAAAAATCTCACAGATCTATTCTAGAGCCGTAGTGATGCCAGGAAATTGGCATTGAGACATAAACTCAAGAGCATTTGAATGCAAAAAAAATGAAACAATCCCTCAATACCTATCTAGATTCACTGAGGTTTGAGATGAACTTGGAGGAGTAGGATAAAATGTGTCATCATATGAACTTGTGATATTAACATTCCTTAGCCTTCCAAAATCTTGGCACAAATATTAAGATTTGGTTAATGGAAGAGACAAGCTACCAGATTGGGAGAGACTTTGGTCTAATTTGGTGCAGAAGGAGATCATAAGAAACAATAGAGATGGTGTCACATCCATTGCAGATGAGGAAGAAAATTGTGCTCTAGTTGGCAAAGTAAAGAAGGCCAAAGCCATGAAGTCCCAAGGCGAGGCAGAATCCAGCTAGAATAATGGCAAGAAAAAGGACCTTACCAAAATAAAATGTGTTCACTACCATGAATATGGACACTATGCAACCAAGTGTTTGCACAAGAAATCCCACAAGGAGACTACATCAGGAGCATGAGGAGATGCTTTGGCATCTCAATTCGAGTTAGATTTCACCCTCTTTTCTTGCATGGAAAGAACAATAAGAGGGAGTGAGCCATCCGATGTGCTCTGGAAACCATCCCAAAAGTAAGAATATCGTTGACAAGAAACAAATGTGAAACATTAATCCTATTAGCCAATCTATGACCATTGATAATACTTGAGACCTTTGCCTTATTAATTTTTAGACTTATAACATCCATGACCGGTATGAAGAGAAAGGGAGAAAGAGAACATCTCTGTCCCAATCCCCTTCCCACCTGGAAAAAACTCTATGGGAATCCATTAACGAGAATAGTGGACCACACCAAAGTAACACATGCCATTATCCAATCCACATTGCGCACAGTGAGTCCAATTTTGGTCAATATAAGTCATAGGAAAGACCAGTCTACACATTCACATGCCTTTTGTAAATCCACTTTCATAACTATTGCTTCCAATTTCTTGGTGTGAATGGTGTGAATGCATTCTTGAGCTGTGGTGATATTATCATGAATCATATGATTATGTAGGAAGCCAAATTGTTGCCTAGAGATGAATTACGAGAGAGTTTTCTTCGTGCACTCTGCTATAACTTTGGAAATTAATTTCTAAATGATACTACATAGAGATATAGGTCTAAAATTCTGGAAGGAGGAAGGGTCAAATTTTTTGGAATAAGAGCAAAGAAAGTGGAGTTAATGGCCCCAAAAATCTGTCCAGTAAGTGAAGATTCTTCAACCAAGTCCAGGACGTCCTATCCCATCAAATCAAAGAAGTGCATGAAAATATCCACTGTCCAGCCGTCCAGGCCTAGACATTTATCATTCACAAAATATTTGAAGACCTGAAGTATCTCCTCATGAGAAATAGGGTGAAATAGACCTTCGGTTTTTTCCTCATCAAACATGGTCAGATATTCCTCCAATCCCCATATGTGATCCTCGATGCTAACTCCTACCCGGGCCTTGTAGAAATTATCAAAATATGTGACAACTTCTCTTTGAATATCCTCCATAGAATGTACTGACTCCCCATTATTAGATTTAATATGCCAAATAACATTGATGTTTCTCCTGTGATTCACAAAGTGGTGAAAGAAACAAGTATTTCTATCACCTTCACTAAGCCATATAGCCCTACTCTTGAGGTGTAAGGTAGTCTCTTATATCTCTAATATGTGCCTCTTCTTCACCTACAACTCTTTTAGACAATTTAGTAAAGAGTGAGAAGGCACCATCTGTTCCATTATCCTTCCAAGACTATCAATTTCTTCCACGGTCAACTTCAATTCTGATAATAGAAGATTTTTTTTATTACATTCCCAGGTTCTCACTCCACTCTTCAAAAAACTAAGCTTTTCTGTGATCACATGCATGGTTGATGTCCCTGGCTCCTCCTCCACTATTTTCTAAGAAGTATTAAGAAGTTTATTAAAATATTCATCCTCCAACCACACTTTGTTGAATTTGAATGGGATACCCTTACTGTCATTCTCCTTCCTCAATTGAAGAACTATAGGAAGATAATCAGAGATGAACGTACGATCAATCATGATTAGAGACGAAAGTGTCAAAACCTTTCTCAAATCATGTAACTATCCCCTAAAATCCCCTCAAGTTATGGAAAGCCCTAGTAATTCCACATTTACATAGAGCCCTCAATACAATCTAGAAATGGTTATGGCATGAATAATCCCAATACATAAGAACGGCTTACAATTATTCTTTCACATCTCAAAAAATTGAATTATTTTAAATTAGGTAAAAAAAATAAAAATTAACTCAGTCATATAGGAATATTAGATAAATAAAAATTAACTAATTAAAAATAAATAAATAACTAATAATTTGCTTATTTTAACTATTTATTTGGATCTTATAATGTTCCATTTTATTTTATATTATTTATCCTTTTTACTGTTAAAAATTAATCGTTGTATCTATGATATAAATATTTGATATCTTGATCTTGCTCTCCAACTTTGTCCTGATGATGAACCTTAATGGGGGTTTGCAACGTGTTGGCCCTAAGATATCTATGTGATTTCTCTGGAAGATCTTTGCTTAAATCATGAATAATAGAAGCCTTCAATCTAAGAAATTAACTCAATATTATATTTTTTTTGTAAACTTGGTAGGACTCTCCAATTTTGAGTTTACATGTCCATTATTCACCTCGCTACGAGGGAGGGTAGCACAAGATTCGAACCCAAGATCTCTGGTTCGGTGAGACTTCATTCCATAGCCATCGCCACTTGAGCTACCTTAGGCAAACTAACTCAGTAATATTTTAACCATTACTTTATAAATTATAATTTAATTCAAAATACTTTGGAATAACCCAAAATTATTTCTTAATATTTTAAAATTTAATTATTTTAAAATTAGTAAAAATTTTGAAAATTTTGATATATTTAGCTTATGAACTACCTTCGAAATTGTAAAAAATAAAACAAATGCAAGAGATAGAATAAAGAGAATCAACCCCTAATCCTAGATAGTCAAACATCACGTCTCAGAATTAACCAATATATCATGAAACTATCAAACTCGTCATAATCTATGAAACCAAACAGAGTGTTTGACATGCTTGATTATGTCAAACCCAGTGACACATTATCACACAGGATCATCGTAAATACACCCTTATTATAATCAATGGAGATAAATGTAATAACAAGGCATCGCCTTAATTTCACCTTGGCTCCATAATGCTTAATGAAATATTACCACCTGCAGAGTGGACATAAGATGGAATCCTGTAAGTAGCTACTTCCAATGATCAATTATTGCTTGATGTGTCGTTAGGGTATCACACAAGATTAGTTTTCACACGTTCAACTTGGTATGAATTGGTTAATACACTCTGCTCATTTATGAAAGTAGACCTTGTGGGTGAGGGAATATATTCTTCCCCACCTGTCAGCATGGACACCACCTGTGACATTGAAGGCCTCAATGTTGCACCTACTTGAGTGCATAGAAGACCAATTTTAATCACTCTAATCCCTTCTTCCCATGAGCAACTACCCTCCAATGTGGCATTCATAAACTTCTATTCCTCTATCTTTTTTATATAGTCTCCACGTCTGGTAATAACCAATATCGGAAAAACCATAAAACATTAGTTAGCAAGGAATCATAGTTTTTGGACATTTTAGAAAATTCTACTTTAAAGATGAGGTCCAGATGTACAACTTCAATTAGAAACTCCCTGTGTTGAGAGATATTGTTGTACTTCTTTCTTCCATTGATAATCTCGAGTAAAAGCACTCCAAAGCTGAATAGATCTTCTTTCTATGTCAATTGTCCACGTAAGGTGTACTCAAGCGCAATGTAACCACCGCACAATCAAATCTTCATATCTTAACCATATTAAATTTATATGATCCTTTCTCATATATATGAGTTGTAATAGGTTCATATCCTACAATTTATTGAATAAAGTTTGGAACATTAAGAGATTGAAGTATAGGGAGAATTGTTACAAAGTTCCTGCAACTCTGGTGTTAATGTGGCTTTCATCTTTTGCAAATAGTTTGGCTAAGCCAAAGTCTACTATTTTGGGTTATTATTTATTGTCTAGTATATTATTGCTTACTTTTATACCTCTATGGATGATTCAAATCTCAGACTCCTCGTGAAGATAAGCAAGCCCACACGCAGTCCCAACTATGATTTCATACTTCTCTCTCCAATTAAGTAAATGGTGTTTTGTTGTATATACATATATTGCATCACAAATAGTAAATAGTTGTATCTAAAACTTAAGAATCTATGTGCACAAACTCGAACAATTCCAGGATTCAAGAAAATATCAAGAATTTAAATAGCAAGCAACAACAAACCGAATATAATCTTCTCGAGACTACTGTTGTGGAGGTATTCATAAACTAGCAGCCTTTTTGATATTTCAATAGAGAAACCAAGAAATCTCAGCAGATTCTAGTGCTAAAAACGAGTGATGAGATTTGCCTCATTTAGAAATTCATTGTCTCATTGAGTTGAACTTATATTCTACACTTAATAGAAACCTCTCTACTGTCAAGTAGAACCCCCTGAAGACAATGAAATTCAATTTTTTTTTTTTTTCTCCATTATAACTAACTTGCACTTGCTACCTACTAGTATGTAATTCAATGGAAGGAAATGATTCTAGGCACTTAACTTGAAGATGGATCCAAACCCTCGTTCACCAAGTTTGTTTTCTACTTCAAAATTGAAGGTAGCCTTCCTTATAGTATCATATTTGAAAAGTGAGTTCTAAATTCGACATAGGAGGTGACAAGGTAACTTCCACTTCCTCATATGTGAAATAAATTATGTAATGAAATAGGAAAAGAGTTCACCACATACAAGATAATAAGGTGGACACTGAACGATTAAGTAATTTCGGAAACTCTGGTTTGAGAAATATGTTTTGGGTGAAAACGGAAGAGGCATATGGCTGCAATTAACCCAACTGAAGAAGCCACTGTGCCTAGAGTTATCCCAAGCACATTACATTTTTTTTCCTTCTGCCAATTTTCACACAAAGCCTTAGCATTAGATTGGCCATGGTAAATTTTACCAAAATGTACAAAACTAGTTTATTCTTATCATTGTAAAATATGTGAAGAATGATACCATATGATGGAGCTTGTGGCGAGGCGGTAGGAGTATGAGTTTTGTCTACTTACGAAGTGTTAGCATTAAATTTGGCATGTCTAATTTCATCAAAATGTACAAAACTAGTATACTCATCATTGTAGAATGTAAACTATGTGAAGGAACATACCAGATGATGGAGGTAGAGTTGATAAAAAGTTATAAATCTCGTAATGCATCTTGAAACCCATGGAAGAGTAGTCCACATCTACTTGTATCTTCAGTAACATTAATACCTCTTTTTATGTAGCCTTCATAAATGTACATGTGAGGAAAAGATTAACCACCTCTTCCATCACCCCACCACATAGATAACATATGTGAGGACCCGAAAAACCCCTTCTTGTAAGGTTCTCCCCCATGAGTACCCAATTATGGTAGAACAACCACAAAAACACTTCAATTTTAAAGGGACCTCCCATCCCCATGCTTGTGATAGTTATAAGATAGAGTTCGAAAGCCTATTCCCCTGTGTTATGTAAGAAGATCTTTCTTGACCATAATTTTTATAACATTCTCACACCCTTCGCATGTCATTATATTTTCCTTGTCAGTTAACATAATACTTGCATGACTGATCCTAAATCGATATCGATCCCACTCTATTGCAAAAGCTCCAGGAGCCCAAGGTCTCTAGAGTTCGAACAACTTAGGATAGGATATGTGGACTATCTATGGCTTGCAAGATGGATAAGTGTATGGATCCCCAATGGATTTAAGTAGTTGATAATAGGAGTAGAGAGTAAATGTGAGCCTTCCATATCTTAATGGAAACTAAGCCAACTAGAATCTTTTCATCCGTGTCAAACTCCCAACACAGGTTTCCCACAAGCCACTACTTAGCCTGCATCAAACTTCTCTATACATATAATGCCTTCTTTCTTCGTGAGCTCATTCATTGATCCATGCCTCAAGGCTAAGATTATTGTGATATTTATCGCTAACAAAATGTTCCAATAAACCTGCCCCATTGAATGCTTGCCAATTTTTTTTGCAAGTAGAGCCATATTAAATATTTTTGTCGCTATAATGCCCCATCCCCCATTGACCTCATTCCAAGAGATAACATCTAGCCAAACTAAATGAATTATATTTTTCTTGCATGCTCCATCCCAAACGAAATTAATGATTATCACATCTATTTTTTTGATGATTGCTTTGGATAGTTTAGAAAGGTGCATCCAATAAACTGAAATACCCTATATGATAGCTTTGATTATGATTAGTCTTCCTCTGAGGGTCATCCACTTATGATCCCAAAGTGTTAATTTTTTTTCAAACATTTTAATTAATCAGTTGTAGTCCCGACACTTGTACTTGTTTGGCTTTAATAGAAAGCCCAAATACCTCAAACTACGTGCCAACTTACTCACTTTAACTTTAAATAGATTGGAAATCTCCCCTGCAGCCTCCGCTTATAACCTCTTAGTAATAAGTTTTAATTTTTCTTTGTTCGTTATGAGCCCTGACGCATCCCTAAATCTAGTGAGAATATAGTGAAAATTCATCCATTCATATATAATGGTTTCCCCAGTAAAGTGGACATAATTAACAAACATGAGGGGTGAAATGTTAGTACATCTTGTGATTGCAACTAACAATCATCCCCAATGCTCTGGCTTCTCTGATATCTCTAATTAATCCATTTATGACCAATATAAATAGGAACACCGATAGCACACATCCCTGTCGAAGACCCCTTATGACCTTGAATAAATCGGTTGGAATCCCATTAATGAGAACAACCATTCACTGAAGAAATACATTCCATAATCTAGTCTATGAGCATGCGAGCAAACTTGATTTTTTGCAATATAAACCTAAGGAATTCCCAGTCGATGCAATCATAAAGCCTTGGTCAAATCAATTCTCACTAGACATGCCTCCAACTTGCGTAATTTGGTTGAGTGGATGCATTCATGGGAAATGGCCACGATGTCTTGAATTCTTCGACTAGATAAAAAAACAAATTGCTCCCATGTAATCTGTATTTTTTATTTGATTAGCAATTAATTTGGAAAAAATCTTATACATAGAATTGCATAAGGATATAGTCTTAAAATCTATAAAGGATGAAGGACTGGTCTTTTTGGGAATTAGAGCAGTGGAAGTGTCATTAATAAAACTTGGAATGGAGCCTAGAAGTCATGATTCTTTAGCCATGTCCAGCATATCCAATCCCATTAGGTCTTTGAAGTGTAAGAAAAGTTTTACCAACCAACCATCCCGGCCAGGGATTTTTCCATGAGTTAGGGATTTCATTACCTCCTGTAGCTCCTCCATTGATATTAGCCTTGACAACTCTGCATTAGTCTCTGCATCCACCATGTAGGGGAAGAGGTTAGTGAATTCCAACTGATTAGAGTTTTTTATTCCATCCTTTTCCCTAAACTAACTACAGAAGTAATGAACTACCTCTTTGTTTATATCCTTCTTCTACATCAAGACATTATTCTCCCCATCTCTAATGTTCCATATGGTATTTTTCTTCTTCCTTTTAGAGGCTAGGTTGTGAAATTAATGTGTATTCTTGACCCCTTTCACCACCCAAGTAGCCCTACTTTTCAATCTCCATTCTTCCTCTTCAAGTTTCAATATCTTATGTTTCCTAGTCGCTATATTAAGGAGAAACTTATTTATATATTCAACGAAGAAGCCTGGGCATGTGGGGTCATTCAAGACCACATCCTCCCTATCAATGTCACTCAAGTGCCTGATACGTTACTTTTTCTACCTACAAACCCACAACTCTACCTCTACCTTCAAACTTGTCAGCTTGTGAAGGACCACCACCATTTTTGGAAAATGGGGTGGTTGTAATGGAGTGAGCTAGGAGGCTCTGACAATATCATCAAATTCCTTCTCCTATAACCACATGTGATTGAACTTAAAAGGGAGAGCTTGCAAACTATTTTTCCCTATCCATTCAAGGAAGATTGCATGAAGGTCATAAATGTCGGCGAAGTATATCCAAGATTGGAGTTGGCTCATTCTATCATTCAAATGCATGTACGAGAGACTGGTCCAACCTTTTGGAAATTCCCTCTAGCCTAGATCGCTCGTTCCTCCACATCGGGCATAGGGAACAAGGGACAATATCCATAAGAAAGTTATGATTAAATAAATCCTTGAACTAACTTTGTAAAGGATCTAGTTTTCCTTTCTAGCTCGAAACCTCCTCATCTGTCATTATCAAGTTCAAATCTCTAGCCAATATAAGAGAATTTAGGCCCAAAAGCCCACTCACATAAATTTAGTCCCAAAATGTCTTTTGATTAGAGTACAAAACATATGTATTAACAATACGAAGTTGATGTCTTGAACCCCACATATAGCGTGAAAAAAGTATCCTGACAATTGATTTATATGCTTTAAACGAAAAGAATTGGGGATCCCACATGGCTCTTAACCCCCCCATTGAGGGGCCCAAGGAACACATCGCATATATCTCCCAGGTAGGACAAATTTTGATTAAATGGTCCATAACTTTTGTTTTATCGATCATTATTTCTAGAAAAAGAATGATAAAGGGCTGCTTAAGTTTGATAATGTTGAATAGAGATCTCCTTTTAAGGCTTAACCCCAAGCCCCTCACATTCATAGAGATCACTATCATTAAGGCGGGGCATATGCAAATATATCCCCTCTAACGACCAGAGATATAGAGACCTCCATAGTACCAATATCATTGTTAGAGAAACCTGGATCAATGGGGGGATATTGGGCTCTTCCAAAGCCTCTGAAAAATAAACATTTAGATTTGAATAAAACACAACGCAGGAGGAAACTTTCTTATATTTAATACCCCACTTCTTCTGAACTGTCACATTCTTCCTCGATTCAGGGTTGACAATCAACTCTTGTTCCTAAAAAAACCCTTCTTAATGTTCAACGGCTCAAGGCCAAGAGTCCCCTCTTGGGCCAACATTCCCAAATCTATATCCTTAGATAAAGGTGAGGAGGAATTCCCTCGGTAAGTCCCAAAACGGTGCGGCGAGGAACATGCATCCCTTGGGGAACAAAACTTATCAACTACATTCTCCTTGGTCATGTAAGTAGGTGAGTGGGACACGAGAATTTTTCTTAATGTGGCTTCTGATGTTAAGGAGGCCTGTAAATGAGCTTGGCCCATAAACCCACCTTGTCCATGCACTAAAGGAGCCAAAATAGTAGTTTGTACTTACTTAATTGATGTCACAAAAGAATTAAAAGGAATATTTGAATCCTCTAGTGTGGTCGAGTGGTCTGTAATTCGAGACCCAAGGACCAAATCACCTTCAAAGGATGTGTCTCGACATTTCGTCATCCGTGAAGATGCCAATCTTGGCCCTTCCAAGACCAAGTGCCCCAAAAAAAACATTAGACATTCTACAATCAAGCGTCTTGTGGCATGACAACCCAGGCACCTAAAGGGAACACCCCAATAGTTAACCTATTGTTGGAAAGAAAATGACCCCCAAATGATATCCAACGTAGTCGAAAGGCCCCCTATGAATTCAAATTCCACTAGGACCTAGACAACCCTTTTATCTAGAGCTCCTAGGAAACCCTCATCCACATAGAAAAAATTACTAATCTTATTTGCAATCTCCTCAATGTTTATCTTGAACCAAAGCTCAAACGGAAGTCCCCAGAAGCTTCATCGATAGAAATTTCCGCTTAGGAATATATAACCAAATCTCCTCATCTCTATAATTATATTGAAGAACTAAAAAAATTTGAATTTCCATCCAAGTCACAATATTTAGAACATTCAAATAGCTATCTAAAACAGAATATTTACAAATCTCGACTTTTAGTCAAACGTCATGAAGAGAATTTTAGCTTTAAAATTAAACTTTATCTTCACTATATAGATAATGATTGGAGTGAAATAAGTATAAAAAAAAAAGATATCTCTATTAGTAAAATATGTCAAGAATGAACAATCATTTAAAACAACTCTAAAAGTGTAATAGATAAGATATGAAAAGTGTCACAACCTTTCTCAAATCATGTATGTATCTCTTCAAATCCTGAAAACCCTTTTAAATCCACAAATTTAAAATATTGTAAAATAACCCCATATTATTTCTTAATATTGAATTTATAAGAATCTAAATTATTTCGAAATCGATAAAAATATCAAAAATCGGTTAATATTACTTTAATATTATTTTAACAAATCTTTTACTTTCTATGTCATCATAATGAATCTATGAAACCAAATAGGGTGTTTGACTTGCTTAACTGTGTCAAAGCCAATATCACATTTACGCGTGAGCAGTGTAAATGCCACCTTATTTACTTCAATGGAGATAAACATAATAACAAGGTGTCACCTTATTTTCACCTTGGCTCCATAGTCGTTAATGAGAGACTACGACCTGTGGAGTGGACATTAGAAGATGTGCTACATAGTCGTTAAGGATCTCCAATAGGAGTAACTTTACGACGTTCAGCCAACACACTCTCCTCATCTACGAAAGCAGGCCTTGTGGGCAAAGGAATATGTTGTTGCTCACCTGTCAGCATCGACACTGCCTGCGACATTGAAGCCCTCAACATTGCGGCTGCTTGAGTGCACAGAAGACCAATTTTAATCACTCTAAGCCCTTCTTCCCTTGAGTAACTCCCCTCCAATGTAGGATCCATAACTTCTAATGCTCTCTCTGCGTTATACAGTCTCCATGTCTAGTAATTGACCAATGTCGACAAAACATAAAAACATTGGTAATACATTAGTTACCAAGAAATCATAATTCCATGGACATTTTTAGAACATTTCTACATCAAAAATGAGATCCAGTACAAGAGCCATACTGTTTCATGGAGAAACTCCATGTGTTGAAGCAAACTATGGTAATATAGATAATATTGATAATATAGATAGCAAGTTGTTTATTGTAACAAAGAGATTAGAGATTCTATCAAAATAGTCTTTTTTGTCTCCATGTATATCAATTTCTGACATCACAATAAATTTAATAATAAAAATAATTTAATAATTATAAAACAATTCAAATTTACGTGTATTGTGTTTTAACCTTTTTACAAAGTCATTGAAGAATCGTCAGTTTTATCATAAACAAATAATATAATTATGAGAACCTCCGAGTACAAAGTGAAAGCCCTCACGATCGTGATTAACTAGCATTTGCACCAGATGTTGCAAAGGAAACGCCGTAAGGCATAAAGTGTAGAAATCCATCATCCACTTAGTGTGTGCATTATTCAACAAGGTGGATCTCTCTAAATTTGTTGCAAACATTTATGTTGCTGCATTGCTAATTCATTTAGAATCTACTACTACCTCCTCTTCTTGGAATATTAAATTTCTTATCACAATCCCTCTGATTATTGGCATCGCAATTTTTTCCACTTTAGTGGCTTTACCTTCAACCTAAAGAAACATGAATTTGAGTCACTCAATTAAAAAGAAATTGCTAAATTGCTATTTATTAGGTTTTGCATAAAAACAATTAAAAACTCATATTTACAACCCTTTAAAATGAAACTATCTATATTTTTATTAATAATAAAAAGAATCTTCTTTATAAAACAAACACCCACATGTTACTCCTATATATTTATCTTATATTTAATATTCAGTGTCCATCAATTGAATGAGAAGTTGAAAGCTCAACTTAATTGCACCTTTCTAAACTCCTTTGTGGGAATTCATGTCCCATTAATTTAATGGCAAATTGAAGTTTCTCCACTGCTAATTCTTCTTGTTTTGGGACAACTTCATATCGGCAATCGTTATTGTTGTCATTGTTATTGCTGAAATTGTTGTGAGAGAGGTTGGAGGACTGGACTTGAAGTAGTCTGCTGCTGTTTCCATTGCCATCCATGGCTTCATCGTTTAAAAAACCATCTATGAAGGGATTGTCACTCTCCAACAACCCACTGAAAGAGGCAATTTTGGGCAGTTGCAGTTTGTTTTGCTGATCAATATCAGGCAAAGAATGCATCACTTCATATGCACTTGGTGATTCATCTCGTTCTACCCCTTGTACTCTCTGAGAATGACCATTTTCTTGTAAATTCGGCACAGCACCCAATCATCAAGTTGGAGAACAGAAGTACCATCAAAATCAACAATACCAATTTTAGTTGAATGAATCAATTCCTATTCATAAAGAATCAAAACACAAGAACTGTGAAAGGAAAATCATTCATATTGATCAATATTCACCAGTATATGAACAATAATTCCATCAAATAT
Organism: Pinus taeda; assembly: GCA_000404065.3. Taxonomy (NCBI): domain Eukaryota; kingdom Viridiplantae; phylum Streptophyta; class Pinopsida; order Pinales; family Pinaceae; genus Pinus; species Pinus taeda. The sequence continues at coordinate 16,561 of APFE030461524.1, read as the reverse complement.
TATCACAAAATAGTCAAACTAGAAGATTTCAACAATATTCTTTAGCCCAGATACAGGAAATCAACTAATGGCTATACTTACTCTCAAAGAACCTTCTTGTTAGGTATGTAATGGGCATCCTCCACTGCGGGGTCAAAATGCCAAGGTAGCTGTTAGCTTATGTTGTTAGCAATAGCCAGTTTTCTAGGCATAACAAGGAGTACTTTATCAAGCTTCTACAGTATACAAACCTGGGTTTTTTACACCAAAATCCAACTTCCCTTACATTACAAATATATATTCTAATGAAAGAATATAGGAAAAACATAATCCCCAGGCTGTTACAAGATTTTAGGAATAAAATCGTAACAGTAAATTAAAAATAAAATTAATTTTAAGTTGCTACCAGGAATACGGAGATGATTGAAAATCCTCTGCCATCAAATTGAAAATTGATTCTTTGACTGTTGATATCCTGCCTGCAAATCTGAATCTCTTGTAAATATTCCTGAAAATCTATCGACCTCCCTTTAAATAGGGTCAACTATGCCACCTGTTATCCAATGGTCCTTTTATCCAATTTTGAAAGAGAAATTTTTGTCATCTGTTGAAGTATAGTTTACAAAACCTTTTAATTCATATTATATTGGAATTACTCGTAATTGATCTTGTATGAAAAAGTTCAGGTTTAGGCCATGACTATGGCTCCTCTGTCTCCCTGATCTTTAGAATTGAAAGATCTCATAAGCAGGCTTGTCCAGTCATCAATGGTTGCAGGATGCAGTGGAATGCAGATACAAATAGGGATTTCTTGGATGGGTGGCTTAAATTCAAAATCAAGCATTTCACAGACTGCAGGGAATTCCACGCTGGAAATTTCCCCTACATGATTGAACAAATGGCAGCCACTTCTTATGCATTGCAGAGATGGCAGTATGCACAGGGTATCCGACACTTGTTGTAGTGTTCCAGGCTACTTGAGCTTGCCTTATTATTGTTATTTTTTTGCATTGCTCCATTTTATTGATATAATATTACTTCATTTTTGTATTAGAGCACGGTGTGATATGACCATTATATGAGAGATAGAACTAGAATGTGTGAAAACCTATATAAATTTCTAAGGTCTGCATTGAAAAGAAGTTGCGTCCAAAGTGTTGTGGGTTTTGTGGTGCATAAGATTGAAGTGCGTGACTACGTGGAAGTGTGAGTATCTATGTGGACGAGAGACTCAAAGGATGGGAAAAAAAGATGATACTGATTGAGCGAGTGGATTGATTTGTGAAAGCATGGAGGATGTGCAACTAATGGAGCTTGAATAACACACTTCATTGTATTCTCTATTTAATAAAAAAACTCTTTTTGGCGGTGGTTGAGTCCCAATTTTTTTGATAGTTGTTCATGTCCTCGGTTGGAGTGGGACAATATATGTGTTTTCTTTGCTTTTTTTTTCTTCTTCATTCTTTTTTATCGTGACAAATAATATAGTTCGTCAAAGCTCACAAGTTTTAAGTATTTTTATTAGAGAAAAAAAATGGAACCAATGCTTATAACCAAACATCTATCAATTGATTCAGAATCAATTGATTCAAAATTAGAATACAAATAAGAAAAATTCACAAGAATATGAATTCATTTCAAGAGGTAGAGGAAGAAGTTGAAGCCAATTTAGAGGAGGAAGCAAAGAAGGATCTCATGTAAAAGGAAGAGAAAGAGATGGGAGCACAAATGGATATCAAGAAAGACAAGGACCATAGTATTATTATTATCACAAATTTAGTCAGCTTGATGAAGATTTCTATGAATGACTGAGAGATAATGAACATAAAGGTGTTAATATAGTTGTTGAATAAATTAAAAATGATAAGTTATTCATATCAAGTTTGATGGCACACAATCAAGAAATTTATGCATGATATATTGACTCGAGACACTCAACTCATATGACATCTAAGGATGAGTTGTTTAATATAATTAATGACACTTAGTATGGTAGAATCATATTTGGTGATGATAGTGTCTTAAAAGTGAAAGGGAAAGGTATAGTTGCAATTGTAGCATTGCATGTGGAAAATAAGCTTATCCATGGCAAATTGAACATTGAGGAAGAATATACTTTATATGGGATAGATGTTGGAGAAAAACTAAAAGTTAATATTTGATAATAAAGAATGTGCAGTCATGCATAACTTGACTAAAAATGAAATTATAGCAAGAGAATAAATTACTGAAGACATAATTTTCAAGCCCTTTTTTATTCAAGAAACTCACATAGTTTGAATGCGACAAAGGAAGTAAATAGTGTTCTTTGGAATTTATGGTAAGGACACTTGAATTTTCAAATTTTGATTTTTTTAAGGAATAATAACAGGGTGTATGGTATTATGTCAAAGTGGATGTAGTTCAGTAGAATACTTCTTCCAGTCTACCTCCTCTCCTCTGATCCAGGTAGTTTTCCAGGGCATCAGAAGCCATGACTATGGCTCCTCTGTCTTCCTGATATGTAGACTTGAAAGATCTCATCAGTAGGTTTGTCCAGTCGTCAGTGGTTGCAAGATGCAGTGGAATGCAGATACAAATGTAGGTATGGATGAGGGTACAATAAAATTTGAATTTCGCCACGATATTCTGCGACTGCCGATTGTGATTTCACTACGGACACAATGTAGGTATGGATGAGGGTACAATAAAATTTGAATTTCGCCCCTTTAACAGTTTCGTCGGTTTTTCTCATATTTCTTGTGTATTTGAATATTGGCTTTGCGCCCTGTTTGAAGGCAAAAATGCTTAAGAAATGCTCCCAATAGTTTAGGAGGCTGAACTTTCTTGGATGGGTGGCTTAAATTCAAAATCAAGCATTTCACAGATTGTAGGGAATTCCACGCTGGAAATGTCCCCCACATGATTGAACAAATGGAAGCCACTTCTTATGCATTGCAGAGATGGCTGTGTGCACAGGGTATTTGACACTTGTTGTAGTGTTCTAGGCATCCTCTTACCAAGTAAGATTGTGATATCTCTGACTGTCCTGAATACAATGCAATTACAATTGCATCTAGGGATGTTATGTGAACAAATCTCTTGAATGGCACCTGCACATTCGGATGGAATTTGGATTGAAGGAGATGTTAATGCATCTTTTAAAGGAGCACATTGGAGTAGTATGGACGCCACATCATGGGAATTGCATATATATTTCATGAATTGTTGGATGGAAGAATTGATGTATCCATTGACAACATTACAACAAAAGCTTCACTAAATTCATGTGTGGTGGTCAGTCCAAAGTTATCTATGTCTTTGATTTTGGGACCTATGAGGGTGGCCATGAGATCCCTGGTACTCATTTCCAAATAAAGTCTTCCTCTTAACAAGCTTGTAATAAAGAGTGCCAGATTGCCTAAATAAGATTTCTTGGATGGGTGGCTTAAATTCAAAATCAAGCATTTCACAGACTGCAGGGAATTCCACGCTGGAAATGTCCCCCACATGATTGAACAAATGGCAGCCACTTCTTATGCATTGCAGAGATGGCAGTATGCACAGGGTATCCGACACTTGTTGTAGTGTTCCAGGCATCCTCTTACCAAGTAAGATTGTGATATCTCTGACTGTCCTGAATACAATGCAATTACAATGGCATCCAGGGATGTTATGTGAACAAATCTCTTGAATGGCACCTGCACATTCGGATGGAATTTGGATTGAAGGAGATGTTAGTGCATATTTTAAAGGAGCACATTGGAGTAGTATGGAGGCCACATCATGGGCATTGCATATATATTTCATGAGTTGCTGGATGGAAGAATTGATGTATCCATTGACAACATTACAACAGAAGCTTCACTAAATTCATGTGTGGTGGTCAGCCCAAACTTATCTATGTCTTTGATTTTGGGACCTATGAGGGTGGCCATGAGATCCCTAGTACCCATTTCCAAATAAAGTCTTCCTCTTAACAAGCTTGTAAAAAAGAGTGCCAGATTGCCTAAACAGGCCAGTCCCACATCACTTAAATTAACTGATCCTGTCACAGTGTCACTTAGTTCGAGATATGCTACGGAAATAGTAGATAACCACAGTAATGAAATAACAAACTTTACCACTAACAACTGGATCATCATATATATGCTTCCCAGCCCATCTTTGAACATGCCCATTTCAGTCTAACTAAATGTTTTTCTGTACTTACCTTTACAAGTGCTCCTATTAATTCAATGGATCGAGGTTGTGCCTAATCATAAACAAGAATTTATCTAATCAACTAATCATACTCAAGAACAAAGTTGATCAAGTAATCATAAACAAGAATTTATCTTCCTCTGCTCAATCTATACTGTGCCTTAATTTTTTTCATAGCAAAGTGGGACAAATGATATGTTTGTTGATGGCTTTTCTTATGATATCAGAGTTTTAAATCTTGTAATTGGCTTACTATAAAAATTTTGCTTCAATATCTAATTTCATTCTGATATAAAAGTGTTAAATTTTTATACTAAAGTGATTCATTCCTTGACACCTAATTTCGTTTTAACATAAAAGTGCTAAATTATTGTACTAAAGTAGTCCAGATAAGATGATTTCCTTTTACGGCAACCCAATGTTGGTAATAAAAATAGTATGCTCTATAATTTCCAATATGAAGATCAACCTCTCTGCATTTTCCCAGCCTCAGAAAGACAACAGAGAGGTTGTTTTAATGCCTAGTGAATGTGGTATTGCCCTCAACAGTGATAAAGGCTCCCACAATATCAAACATTGCTAAATTAGTAAAAAAAAAGAATGGACAAATTACTGAAACAATAAACAACTTTTCTGGCACAATAAGAAAGGTAGAAAAAGAATGGATACACTATTGAATCAGAAAACAAAGTTCAAAGTTGAGAGGCTAAGAAGTGAATGAAAAAGGATGGATACATTGCACAATCTGGAATGGAAATTTGAAAAAATACAGATATCCAGAGAGAGACGTTTATAACAGAGAGAGACGTTTATCCTACTTGGTGGAAGGTCGCTAATGAATTTTTTGAATTGCACGGCCTTTGTGGTCAGTATGATACAACGAGCAAACAAAACCTCTCGCCTTTCAGTTAAACTAGGCTTGTTTTCATGTTCCTTTCTATTGCCTCCTGCCATAGTGCAAAACCAACCAGAGAACTATCAGTTTTCTGTTTCATTTGAATTAAAAGGAAAAAATTGAGAAAGCTTATTCATTTTGGTTGATATTGCATTTATTTAATCATTTTGCGCAATTCTGTCTATTCCCAAACTTCTTGAGTATTTTTATGCCCATCAAAATTCAGTATGATATAGAGTTGATTTGGAGGCTACTAGGTTGATGGCTCTAGAGTCGCAATTCCAAGTTCCCACTTAGAGTGTAGGTTGCAAATACAACAAGATACAATTAACAGATATGTTCCATAAGATACAATGCAACATCATTGAAATGTAAAGCTTGAACATATATTAAATAGGTTACATAAAAATAGAAAGTATCTCTGCTATTAACAAGTTGTGGCCAAGCATAACTACTAATGCTCTGAAGATTAGCCATTCTCTTGATGATTTTACTTACAAATAGGACTGAGAATAATGATTTGATTTCCCTGACTTAACAAAATCTATATTTTCATCCTCGTTATCCAAAGAACTGGCAACCTAAGCCAGCAAAAATAAATCACGATGTGCCCAACTTTAATCCCTAGTGTGTTGTGCAGTAACTATGCATGTGGGGTAACCATTTATTCAAAATCCCTTGGGATTTGCAGGCATACATGGCCTCATACAATTTAGGTGGGGACATGGAACAGACCATGGAAAATATGGAAACCCTGATGAACTCACCAATGAACTAGGGTATGATTGACAAGATACTCATTTATTGGAAAAATAGAACAATGCTTCTTTCAGAAGCCAAGAAAAATGACCACAGCTTTGCAATTTCTTTGTTGTTTTGACTGAAAACGTAAATACCATTGGATTCTCTCCATCCTTATGCTTTTCCACTTTCCATCCTTCTACTTTTCCACTTTCTAGACAAATTTATCAAAACCTATTTTCCCACCTGTATTAAAACAAGCAATAATGCAAGAAAATTTGGCAGATACGTTCCGTAAGATGCAATACAACATCATTGAGATGTAAAGTTTGAACATATATTAAATAGGTTACATAAAAATGGAAAGTATCTCTGCAATTAAAAAGTTGTGACCAAGCATAGATACTAGTGCTCTGAAGATTATTCATTCTCTTGACGATTTCAAATGCAGTTCCTTCAACGAGAAGAATCTCCCCTATTTGAATCAAGTTCTCATCCACAGGGGTTTCGTGGGAGCCCCACATTTGAACATAATGGTTAAGTATATCTCCACTGTTGTGGCCTACTAAATTCCAATATGTTTGCTGAGCCAAGCTCATTGTTGTTGGTTTATTTCTTGGTACAACCTCCATATCAAGTCGCAATTCCAAGTTCCCACTTAGATCATAGACCACCTACACAATACCAAAAGTCTGAGATCATGGGCCATGTTCCTAGCAATAACTATAAAAACATTTTACAAAGGGGTAAATGACAGTTTTTCCTCAGACGAAGGTTGAGAGTTATTTAGAAAATGAGCTTTTGAAAATAAAATTGTACCTAAGGCTGATATTATGAAGGATAGAATCAGAGAAATTTCTTCGAATTGCGAAGGCTTGCCATTGGCGATAAATGCAGTTGTTGGAGCCATAAGTTTCAAAAAGACTGAAGATGAGTGGAGCCTCTCCATTCGTCCAAAAAAATGGCAAAATCGAGGCCATTTGCCATGAAAATTTACTGTAATTTTTATCAGAAATTTGGAGGCACTGGAAGAATCATCAAACTTTTATAAAGAAAACGAAATGCTAGTTTTGTTGCAGATGGACCACAATATATTATATTTAAAAAAATTGACTACCTTCTTTTTAAAAAGTAGTATAAATTTGCTAGTTTCAGTCACAAAAAACAACACATTTGAATTTCAGGAAACAAATTAGCATCAGAAAATTGAAAAACTCTGCCTGTGAGTCCATCAGGTTTATTATTCAATGAAGAGTCAAGATAACAAACAATAAGAAAAATGCCTATAAAGGCTTGATGGTTACTAAAACCAAACCATTTGCATCGGTATGTGTGGCTAGCTTCCATCCCAGAGAAGAAAAAGACTAATCAATATTTTGTTTGTGGCATTACTGAAAATTGATAGACGCATGGGCATTTTCCTGTAGTTTTTGCCATCCGTAGACAGGAAGGGCACTGCAAATTATTGGCCTACATATACATTTGTTGTGGAAAGCAGGGTAGGACATCAAATTTCTAGCCTGTTGTGTGGTGGTTTATTGGGGGAAAGCAAACATGAAACAGAGGAAGTATCATCCATATAATAGATCAAATCCTCTCCATCTACTGAAGTAAAAGATTGGATTCTCTACATCCTTCTACTTTTCCACTTTCCAAACAACTTTCTCAAAACCTATTTTCCCACCTGTATTAAAACAAGCAATAATGCAAGAAAATTTGACAGATACGTTTCGTAAGATGCAATACAACATCATTGAGATGTAAATTTTGAATATATATTAAATAGGTTACATAAAAATGGAAAGTATCTCTGCAATTAACAAGTTGTGACCAAGCATAGATACTAATGCTCTGAAGATTATTCATTCCCTTGACGATTTCAAATGCAGTTACTTCAATGAGAAGAATCTCCCCTATCTGAATCAAGTTCTCATCCACAGGGGTTTCGTGGGAGCCCCACATTTGAACAGAATGGTTAAGTATATCTCCACTGTTGTGGCCTACTAAATTCCAATATGTTCGCTGAGCCAAGCTCATTGCTGTTGGTTTATTTCTTGGTACAACCTCCATATCAAGTCACAATTCCAAGTTCCCACTTAGATCATAGACCACCTACACAATACCAAAAGTCTGAGATCATGCACCATGTTCCTATCAATAACTATAAAAACATTTTACAAAGGGGTAAATGACGCTTTCTCCTCAAACGAAGGCTGAGAACTATTTAGAAAATGAGCTTTTGAAAATAAAATTGTACCTGAGGCTGATATTATGAAGGATAGAATCAGAGAAATTTCTTCGAATTGCAAAGGCTTGCCATTGGCGATAAATGCAGTTGTTGGAGCCATGAGTTTCAAAAAGAGTGAAGATGAGTGGAGCCTCTCCATTCGTCCAAAAAAATGGCAAAACCGAGGCCATTTTCCATGAAAATTTACTGTAATTTTTATCAGAAATTTGGAGGCACTCGAAGAATCATCAAACTTTTATAAAGAAAAAGAAATGCTAGTTTTGTTGTAGACGGACCACAATATATTATATTTAAAAAAAATTGACTACCTTCTTTTTAAAAAGTAGTATAAATTTGCTAGTTTTAGTCACAAGAAACAACACATTTGAATTTCAAGAAACAAATTAGCATCAGAAAATTGAAAAACTCTGCGTGTGAGTCCATCAGGTTTATTATTCAATGAAGAGTCAAGACAACAAACAATAAGAAAAATGCCTAGATGGTTACTAAAACCAAACCATTTGCATCAGTATGTGTGGCTAGCTTCCATCCCAGAGAAGAAAAAGACTAATCAATATTTTGTTTGTGGCATTACTGAAAATTGATAGACGCATGGGCATTTTCCTGTAGTTTTTGCCATCCGTAGACAGGAAGGGCACTACAAATTATTGGCCTACATATACATTTGTTGCGGAAAGCAGGGTAGGAAATCAAATTTCTAGCCTGTTGTGTGGTGGTTTATTGGAGGAAAGCAAACATGCAACAGAGGAAGTACCATCCATATAATAGATCAAATCCTCTGCATCTACTGAAGTAAAAGAAGACTCACCATTTCTATCTCAGGTAATAGCCATCTGTAGGAGTCTCATCAGTAATGATGTTATTGTCGGAACGCTGCAATTGCACATATGGATTTAGCTCGTAGCCTACCACAGGAATATCAGAAGGAAGGTGCATTCTGAACACGCTCAACATCGTTTTAGGTCTCCGATATGCAGTCAACGAATTGGCGAATGGAAATGAAACCTGTTAGCACATATTTTGGTATCTTTCATTTTTTGGATTGTTTGGAATAATGGGATTGATGTTGAGGGAAATATTGTCCACTATTTGCTGCTATAATTTATATTTCAGTTCAGCCTCAAGGAAGATATTTCACAAGGATTAGATCCATGCAACCTCTAAAGAGGTGAAATTTCTGAAATTGCAGAAAAAACCTAAATTGATGAAATCTCTACAATGATATGTCAACCTTACATCTCTTGGTCATGTCTCACTATCAACCTTAGCACTGGTAGGGGTGCGGATAAGAATCAGACGCATTCAATTCAATAGTCACCCAATTGTGACACAGATATCTAAACCATTGATCTACAGGGCCCCTGTAACTCTTCAGCCAGCCCGTCCACATTTCAGAGCATTATTAGGGATTGAATATTCATCTTTGAATGAGCCCGCAGGAGAATAAACCCGAAGGTAGAACTGTTGTCCAAGGTATTGACGTGCCCAATTCTCTGACCGCAAATTCCACATCCCAACATTATCCAGAGGCACACGAATAGCTGTCCATGAGTTGGGATAAACCTGTTCCACACAAAAAGCTGAGTTTGTTACACACTAATTGCCTATAATCAGTTAGAATTGACGGCCCTGTCTTAGAGAAACAAACTAATTTTTCAAATAAAAAGAAAACATTTTTTCTTCTTATTGATCCAGCATGAAGCAAAATACAAGAAATATGATTTAACTTATGGTTCACACCTACGTAGTGCAGTGGGAAACAGTGTCAAACAAATTGTATTCTTTCATGCTTTCCTGTGTCCATTGGCCACCATCCATTCTGCAAACAAATCAACCCATTGTTAGTTATCAAGTGATCATTATTATTCCAGAAAGAGACTAAAACTTGAAAAGTGGAAGATCTGCAAAGGCTATTCAATCATCATATGCTCTTGCTATGGTAGAATAATTTAGCTATGAAAGAAGTTCAATGATGTCTCAGTACCCTAGGACAAAAAATGAATAGCCATCCAGATGCCATGACTGGATAGTGTCCTCGCTGTTCTGGAAAACAATTTCAATGAAAGCTCTGAAATCAGAGCCCATAACAGCTGTCTGCAAGTAACCTCCTCCATTGGTGGGCCTATCAGGCATAGAACCCACATTAAATACCCCACTGATTTTCAAGTAATCTGCCAACTTCAAGGGGGTGTCTGGTTGTATAAAAGAAATACTGTTTACAGCATATCTCTGTTTCCCATTGATAACTGGGGCTGAATTGGCTAGTATAATAGTTCGTGAGGTATTTATCATTCCATAGTGGTAAGATCCTTGAGGATTCGGACGAGGACCACTCGCGGTCAGATTCCATCTGCATTAATAAACATGCATATAAGCAAATGACTCTAACTAAACAAGCATCCAACTATTTGGTTAAAACTATTTGAATTAACTCATGGGATTTGAACTATATTTGGTTAAAACTATTTGAATTAACTCCTGGGATTTGAACTATGTAAAAATAAAATTAAACAGGTACAGAGAGATCAGTTTAAAATGTACATGACTGGAAAATTTTCAAATGAAAACACAGACAGACCTGATGGATCGAGCTTGGTTCAACGACCAATCGATGCTAGTTGGAGCAGGAGGAAGCGGACCAGAAGCAGACGTCTGTGAATTTCTATAGCGGAGAAAAGCGATGCCGGTTAGTATACGAGTAGTGAACCGTGTAGATGCAACAATGTAATAGGCCTGAGGAGGCTGATCCGCAGTGACCAGTACAGAGTAGGATTGACCCAAATGAACGTCTAGAGAATCGTATATGTTTTGAATAGTGTGAGAGCCTTCTACTTCCACCAGCTTCATTTTATGCCCCTGAATCCTGAAGTTCAGAGAACTTGCCAAACCCACATTGGATATGCGGAAACGATAAGTTTTTCCGGTGATACAGTATATTTCAGCCATTAGTATTTCTTGCAAAGCCACATCGAGTGCAGAGTACATGTTTCCCCTGCAGGTTTGAGGAAATGTAGCTCCTTGAGAGAATCCAACAGTTATGTACCTTGATCTACAGTAAATGATGTCGAATTTGGAGCTTGACCATTTATGAGAACTCCATCAGGCATGCCAAGAGTTGAGCCACTGTCAAGTGTTTGTCGTAAGATCTGCAATTTATAGAAAAACCAACAGTCACAAGACAACATTTGTGAACACAGAGACCATAATCCTGCTACAGAGCAGACGAAATTCAACCCAAAGAAACACCTGTGTGTTTAAGGAGTTACCGAATGATTGGTCTTGTACCAGTCTCCTATAAGAACTGTATAGTCGCCTGCAGGAGGTGGGAATGGAACTGGAATCAAGGGCCAGCTTACGATTTTTATACCGCCAAACCCTCCAGCTGATTTATGGAAGTACATGGAAGGAAAGTATTAATAACTGCCAATCTGATCCTTCATCTGAAACTTATATGTGTAATTTCTTCCAAGCGGGATTGGGCAGTTGGTACCCGGCATACCATCTTGCCATGAATTTCTTCTTTGCTGAGCTCCATTCCTACACCAGTGGAGAAATGCATATCTAGGCCAAAAGAAGTTTGTGGTGTGCGGCGCAGCCCTCTACCTCGGGGCATGATTTTTCAAAGGCAACTTTCAGAAAAGGGAAAAAGAAAAACGAATAGGAAATGCAGAAGAGAAAACTGAGAGAACCGTAACCACCTGGAAACAGAACGAAGGTGACTAATGAGCTTATTGAAAACTGGTGATTCCTCCATCTTCTCCGCCAATGCTCGCAAGCAACAACTTACCAATCAAACAAAAATCATATAGGGCTTACCTGCAAATGCATAAATAAATCTTAGTCATGCCTGTTCAAGTGAATGAATAAAATATCAGTCATGGCTGTAAAAGATTACACTCATTAAATCTAATGAAAGCCACCAATGCAGTGGACCTTATATCTGTTTATGTAGAGGAAACATAACCATTGAGACCAGTAGTCCGCTCCATTTTATGTGTGGAGGTGAAGAGTGGCTCATAAGCGATATGCGGAGACCATTCGTTTTTCAATGATGCAAGGTTGCTTCTTTCGCAAGAGGGTTTTGCGGGGGCGATTCGAACTACGCTAGGTAGGTAGACGGACTGGATAGGTAGACGGACGGACTGTTTTTTTTTACGGCTGAGAATTGTTGAATCGTCTAACAAGAGATCTAACGGTTAAGATTAAGACAGAAAGACATTTAGGGGAGTTCATTTTAGAGGGAAACGCCTTACGGCGTAAATATGGATTTTTTTAAAGCGTCGTCTACGGATTTCTGGAAGGCGTGCAACACGAGCTTTTACATTCGGATGAAACTTGCATTGTCACCATTATAATTTATAATTATTATTATAATAAATTAATTAAAATTATAGGTATAATATTTACAATTTATTATTATAATTTTATAAATTGAGACGTTTTTATTTATAACTAAAGCTTAAACCTTTAAATTTAGAATGGTATTGGATTATTATAATATAAATTATATATATATATTTTTATTCATTTATCCTGCCGTTATACAGAATTCTGTAGTCGTTGATTGCGAAATTACTTAAAACAATTGAGCACAAACTGGAAATCAACATGCAAAATGAACATTAATATATATATTTAATATTTCTTGAATTTTATTGATTTTAGTCTTATTTCGTAATGATTTTACTGGCAATGTTACAATCTTATCAGCACTAAAAACCTTGGCAATACCTGCTGGTTGATATCTTTTAAGTTTTGAGTCTTGGAAATTGGTTGGGAAAGAGGAAAGTTGGTGGAACTTGGAGAGAGGTGAATGAAATCTAGCAAGCAATGTAAGACTAAGATGAAGCTGGTGCATGTATAAAGGAAGTTGAAGGAAAGAGTATGATGGTGCATGTATAAAGGAAGTTGAAGGAAAGAGTATGATAGCCAGTTGGACTGGTTGGATCCATTGGTGTAAATAAACAATGATGGGACAATCATGAGGAAGGTAATAGGAATGGTAAAGTGAATGGATGTGAGGCATTTGATTCCTTGGCTATGTTGGGAGGAGTTGTTCTCAATGTTGTGCATGGTTTGCATGGATAAAGGGAGTTATTTTAACCTTGAAGTTATGGTATGTGGTAGTTATGTTGTGATCATGATTGTGCTGATGTCTATATATGTATACATGTATGTATGTATGTATGTCATGTCTCACAAGGTCATCATGGATCATGATTCTGTTTATGCTAATGTTTATATATATGTATATATTTATGTAAATATGTCACTGTCTGAGATGGTTGTCAAAGATCATTCTTATGGAGAAATGATTTACTATGTAGCTAAATGACATGAAGAGGTTCCTAGTTTATGAGGAAACAAGTGGGAGAGTAGTCCTGACAGATCTACGAGATCAATATCATGTGGTTATGAGTTTATATTATGTGATTATATTATGTCTATGCTATGGACAGACTATACCGAGGGATACATCAGTTGAATGAAAGCAATGATATCCATGGCCTGTTAGGATAAGCATGGTGTAACACCTTGCTCCCACATCTACGCAAGCAAACAATCAACCGAGGTAAAAATGCGACGAGAGGCCACTACAATATGATTCGACCTCCTAAGTCACGTTAAGGAAGTGGAACCAATAGAAACATACCATACAAACATTCAACATCAACATTAGGATCCTCAAGAACCAATCTAACCTCTCTCCCAACAAGCCCCTGGGTCCCACAGAGCTTTTGGACCACCTGACCTATGGACGCTCTCATGCTATGGGAATTCCAACTTTTAGGGACCTCTGGAAACTTTCACAGGCCTATAAGCCAACATCTAGGGACGTTTTGCATCGTGTTGTGCCAGTGTCCCTAGGATTTCAACCATTTTTTTAGGCACAGAGCCCATGTCACTACCTAGAATAGAATGACATATTCAAAACAATAAGATGACAGGGAAATGGTAGTCCAATCGAAATTACTTGAATAAGACCTTGAATGGACCCATACTATCCATGATAGGAATTTTGTCAAACATATCAAGAATATGTACTCTATAGGTGTAAATAACAAATTTGAGCATAGGGGTCTCATACTTAGGTGAGAATAGCTAAGATACATGTATGCCTCAACACATTGACTTCCATTTCATCCATTAAGTCATTGATACATTGTTCATTCATTTATAAGTAAAAATACGAGGATAGCCATACATAACTACTGTCATAAAACACATATATATATATATATATATATAACCAACAGAATACCAACATAAATACCATTGAAACCACAACCATATAAACTAGTATAATACTCATAGAAATACAATGATAAATAACCTCATATTGATGATGAAAAATCCAAACCCGGGATAGGACTCCCATGTTCCACCCAACCATAGAATGATTGCGCCAAATATCTCTTCGGCTTTTCACCCCCAGGCCATATTCCAAGCATGAACGTGGGATCTCATAGAACACATCAATCCAAAACCATCAAGGGCTTCCAGAGGCCATCCACCTCAACCCATCAAATAATGATTACACTTCATGGTCGGACATCACAAAGCCATCATCAGATTGGTCTATATCCAAGCCTTCCAAGGATTCTAGAGAATTTGTTCCAACTAAACCTTCCAGGACTAATAACTCAATCCATAGTTGTCGTTGAGCTTCAAGAGTGTTTGTTCAACTAAGGCTTCCATGATTAGTAACTGAACCCACCAAGGGCTTCCAGAGTGTTTGTCCAACCAAGGCTTCGAAGACTAGTAACTCAACCCAAGCTATTACAGGACTTCCAGAGAGTTTTTCCAACCAAGGTTTCCAGGAACTAATAACTCAACGCAAGCTAAAAAAATATGAGAACCATCCAAAGCAAAACAAGGAAATAAACTCGCAATTTCGATGGCTATCGAGGAAATGGAAAGGCTAGGAAATTCACTATCAATCGAGGAAATTTTCCATGCTAGTGAGAGATCATGACCAAAAATCCACATGCATATGCCATTCATGCCAAAATAGTGAGGAAAAAATACATTCAACTCGGTACCTACAAGAAAATCCCACTGTAGTTGCTAATTTGGATGTCCTCTTGCGCTTCCATACTCTTCCTTATCCTTCTTGCTCCGAAAATCCAAGTATGCCACGCCCTCCAAGAGTGCTCCAAGAAAACTCTACATATCCAAGAGTATGAGAGGGAGAGAGAATAATGAGAGAAATCCAAAACTGAGCTGACAAAAGATTACAACTGATCCTCAGAAGACTTTTTATGAATGAGGCCTCTATTTTTTTCATTTTCCATTATTTTCAATTATTTTCCTTCATTTTCCTCCTCACGTGCAACCTGTGACATTTCACCTCCCTTTTTTCCTAATTTCCATTATTTTCATAAATAAATGTGCCAAAAATGCAATTTTTCCTTTCCAAAGCCTTAGCCAATGCATTTTCCAATTTCCTTAGCCATATTAACCGAAATGAACACCCACACTAGGATGTCTTTCCCAACATTTAGCTTGCAATAAGTGTCCCATCAACTATGGTTATTATTTTGCCTTTATTAACTTTTATTACATGGAATTTTCACCAGGGTTGTTACAGAACCCTCCCCCTTGGGGGAACACCATCCATAGTGTTCAACAACACCTACAACCATAAGACAATTGAAAGCAAAACATATGGACAATGGAGCTTTATAACTTAGTGCATTGCATTATTTACACTGATCAACTCCATTATGACCCTTCCTCATCTTTTATAAAATAAACAAATATATGTGTAAGTTATAAATTAAAAATAGTACACAGGTGAATAAAAATGAATGTATAAATCAAGATACCTTTTTAAATGAAAGGTAAAAAGCTTTTAATGTTGATGTAGAACTTGAATCTGGATAGTTGCGTACAACATCATCCCAACTATCTTCATTCAAACAATCCAACCATTTGTTCTTGAATTTTCATATAAATTTTGTGACTGCATAGATAAAGTAACAAAAAGTTAATATAGTGATATGTATAACAAATACTACTAAGAACAACATGTTTTATTTAAAATATAATTATAATCTAGAAATAAATAAAAATATTTCAACAAACTTACTTTTGAAATTCTTCAGACATTTCATCCAATGATAATTCCCCTGACCTCACACGAGATAATATTGTTTTGAATTTTTTTTCATCTTTTACTCCTTGCATCGCCCTCCAAGGTGTGATAGTCATATCGTCTGGAAGATGCTTCATTTCAAGAGCTAATTTACTGTTGCCACATATCAATGGCTTAGACTTTTTGACCTTCTGGTTTTTAATGGCAATGTCTTCCCACATGCTAAAAATCTCATCAATCAACCTCCAAACATCTCCGGTTCTAAATGCCAATTGGAAAATGTTATCAACACCTCTGAATAAATCACTATGTTTGTTGTCTTTTCCACCTTTTGAATTGGTTTTCTCTTCAATTTGATATCCTATTTCCATACAACATTCCTTTCAGAAATCTGCAGTAACATTTATCCTATCCCCAC
>APFE030461522.1:246084-257385 GCA_000404065.3 Pinus taeda | reverse complement strand
TCAAGGTAGATGACTAAGAAATCATGGATTTCTTTGGCAAAGGCTATATCCATTGCCCTTTGAAATGTGGCTCCAACATTCTTGAGTCCAAAAGGAATTTTGAAATATTTGAAAGTTCCCCAAGGTGTGGTGAAGGCATTTTTATCTTGGTCGTCTGGGTGGACTAAGATTTGATTGAATCCTGAGAAGCCATCCAGTAATGAAATCCTTGAAGCTCTGACTACCCTTTGCAAGATGTCGTCCATTTTTGGCAAGGGGTAGTGGTCTTTGAGAGAGACTTTGTTTAAATTTCTCAGATCCACACACAGTCTTATCTCCCCTGTTTTCTTTCTTGTGGGCACAAGGTTGGAGATCCATTCAGAAAATCTTATGGGAGCAATTATCCCAGCTTCATACATTCTTTTTACTTCCTTCTCTATTAAGGGAAGAAGTACTGGATTGACTCTTCTCAGCTTCTGTTTAAAGGGTTTTTGGTTTTCTTTCAGGGGTATTGTGTGCTGGATTACTGTATGTATCATAGGACTAAGGTCCTCGATAGCTCCAGGCAAATAACATCCTGAAATCTTGAACAGTTTTGATATATCTGGAACTCTTATCAGGAGGTAAGGGTTCAGAGAGTTGATCATTTGGGATTTTTCAATGGTCCCAAGTTACAACTCCTTCTATTTCTGCATTGATGGGTTGCATTTTGGATTTTTTAGAGAAGTTCATTTGAACAAAGATGTCTTTCTAAAGGAGCAAGACCTGTAGGTAAAAATTTCTTTTAAACTGAATACTCTGTTTCTTCTCATAATTTCATCCAAATCTGACTATCTTTCAGTTTTTCACGTTGGGCAGGTCAAAGGTTGTAGATGTAAATATCCTATCTGTTGTTTCAGATGATATACTGGTGTTTAGTTTCATCCTTTTGGTTTTGATCCTCCTTAATGCTTGTGTCAAATGTTTAAAGTTGAGAATTCCTCCTCATGGTTAAAAAATTATTTATCTGAGTATCATTCTCAAATACTTGCCAATTATTTACATTGTCTGGAACAGAGGGCCTGTGTTTGATTTCAGCAGTGAATTGGTGGTTGGGCCCAAACGGAAGCTTACAGGTACTTGCAAAGGTTGCCAGACTGTGAGCATGCAAGTTGTGGTTCCTAGGTATTTTGGTGAGCTGATATTCTAGGAAGTTGTTGAGCAAGTCTGTTACAGCCCACCTATAAGACCTCAGCCTGGGATCATTTGTGACAAAGTTTCCCTTTATCTGTTGGATAATGAGGTCTGAATCCCCCAATATGGAGACTTTGGTCACTCCTACATTCTTTATCAGTTTGATACCTAGTAGGAGGGCTTCATATTCTGTCATGTTATTTGTGCATCTGAAGTTAAGCCTATAGGCATGACCTAGAGCATGGTCATTTTGAGTATTGTGTATTCATACCCCTGCTCCTGCTCCAAGCTTATTTACTAACCCATCGAATTCTAAATACCAACAGGTTTCTTGGTCAGTATTGGTCTCAATTGACTTACGGACCTGTTCAGTCTCAATTGATTTGCAGGTTTTGTTCAGTGGGCAAGTCTAGCTTTGGTAATTCTAGTGACTTCTCAGCAGACTCTGCTGTTTTAGTGAGATCAGTGATCTGTTGTTCAGCAATAATGGATAGTTTATTGACATGCCTGGTTTCCTTTGTCTCCAGGAGTTTGAGCTCAGTTTTGGGGCACATATCAGCATTGTATAGTATGAAGGAGTCCATATCTGAATGGATGGAGTAGATTGGGAAATTTTGAGGTTTATCTTGGCTGCTGACCACATATTTCATGAGTGTTTCTCTGTACAGTCTCTTTGGCTGGCCAAAGACTGAAATTGTGGCATATGACATGTCTAGTTGCAAAGATCCTTGGAGTTTGGCACCCCAAGATCTTGATAGGAGCATACCATATTTAGGTGGAATGTTTGCCACTACTACATCCATCAAAATTGTCTTTTCTGGATATTGGATTAGGGACACACAGAGGTCCTTGATCAGGCCTAAGCATCTGACCTGGCTGGAATCAAATGAAAATAAGTCTTTATAGGGTCTGGTGATGTCTAAACCAAGTTTCTCCATTACTGATTTAGGCATAAGGTTATGAGAGGCCCCTGAGTCAAACATGGCATTGTGTAATACTTTGTCATGAATGTTTAGGCTTACATAGAATGGAGGAGTTCCTCCATCCCCTGATTTTCCATTGACCTCTGAGCCAAAAATCAGTTCTGGTTGGTCATCCAAAATGTTGACTGCATCCCAATTTTCTAGTACTTGCAATTATCTATTAATTTGTTGTCTGAAGACCTCATGTTTGGCTAGCTCAGACAGAGGGATTGCAATTTTTAGTTTTCCAATTTCTGTTTCAAGATTGAAGGGTTTTTCCATCTGAACCTTTATATTATGAGCAGCAAATTTTTCCTTTTCTGTTGAATTTTGGGTGAGCATGTCCTGAACAGGTATATTGTTTTGGGATGAGTTTGAGTTGGCTTTGTTTTCTAGAGGTTAACCCAAAATCTTTGTTGGAAGAAGGGGTTTGGATGTAGGTTTTACTGGAGGCTGTATGTCGGATACATCCTCCACTGTAACCTCTTTTTGGGGTTTTTTATTTGAGGACTCTACTGAGACAGCTTTGTCATTAGATTTCTTGGGCTGTTTGTTGTTTGCTTGTTTGGTATTCTCAGGTACATCTATGGTTCTACTTCTTAGTTTGTACTGTTTGTGTACTTCATAGACTGTTGTGTCATACCCTTCTCTGAAATCAAATGACTCACCTGATTTTGCCTGGAATTGTTTGTACTCTTGTGCTTGTTGACAATCTTGGGTTTGTTGATCATCTTGTATCAAGAATATTTGTTCTTCCCTATCCAAATCCATTAAGTTGATGTTGGGATCCTCTATTTGTTCACTAGTGGTTGAGGCCTCTGCATAATTTTCTTGAAATGGAGGTCTGATGTTCTGATCAGGACTAGTTCTCCCAGCATTTGGGTTTTGGTTTTTCCTAAAGTTTGGATTCCTAGTAGTGTTGCTTGTTTGTCCTTCCCAAGAGGACTTTCTCTCCATGGTCTCAACTCTATCTCCCAACCTTTCCATACCCTTCATGATTGCATCTAGCTTTTGATCAAAGGTTGAGGGTTCTTCTTTGAAACTTATTCTTCTCTCATTTTTTTCTCTGGTTCTCTTGGCAATCAGATTTGCCTCTACACTTACAGCTATATTCTGCATGTCTGCAAGACTTGGAGGTGCTATTTCTCTTAATTGATATGCCATGTCTGAGTCAAATCCATCAGGAAATTTGATCAAGGCTAGATCGGGAGGAGGTCTCAGGTTTTGAGGGATATCATTATATACATTGTTGAACCTAGCATAGTAGTCTTGAACTGTCTCTTGTGGGCCCCTCTTCAGATTATCATACTCTATCAGTATGTGAAGGGGGTCTTTCTTCTTTTCCCACCTGTTTAAAAAACTTAGGTATAAGGCATCAGGATTGACTATAGAATTCGCAGCCAGAGACCTGAACCAATTCCTTACATCCCCTGTCAAACTTTGTACAAAAATTTTCATTCTTACATCTTCATCATCAATCTCATAGTTCTCAAAATAGTCCTGCATCCTCTTAGTGTGTTGCTGGGTAGAATAAGTTCCAATCCCATCAAAGTAAGTGATTTTTCCTTGATATTCTTGGGGCATTGCCCCTGGGTTTGCAGGCAAGACCAAAGGAGCATATCTAGCCATATTGGCAAGGATAAAAGGGGTACCAAGAAGGAGTGGGACAGCTGGGACAATAGGGATAACAGGGATAACAGGAGTAAGGTGAGCAGGGGATGGGGGAGTGGGGAAGCTACCTTGGGAGGTGGATGAAGAGCTAGGATATGCTGGGGTAGGGTGAGGGTGAACTGCTGGTTTGACAGGAGTGGGGATGTAGCTCTGCTGATTTGGCTCAGTATCTGAATCTGAGAGCTCCGTTAGCTGCTCTTGTTTCTTTAAGATTTTTGGGATTAAATTGGGGTTTTCAAAGATATTTGGGGGATTAGGGTCAGGATTGGACCTAGGGAAACGAGATTTCTTCTTTGGAGCCAGCTTCTGAGTTTTTCTTTCCTTAACACCCTATGATAGGACTTTTAAACAGGAAGCTCCCTTCTTTTTACTTGGTATTTGACCTATTCCCCAGTGGAGTCGCCATTAATGTTATCACTCAGGTTGTTCCCTGCTTCCTAAAGGGAATACGGCTGAGGTAACCACTGACCAATCTTGTAGCTACAGGTCCTAGCCTACCTGCAACTAGAGAGGGCTCTCTCTTTATAATTTAGTTATGTTTGATGAGTGTTTTAGGCTAGTTATGATGCACTGTTTGTTTGAACTTGGTGGGTTGGTGAATTCCTCTAGAACTGAAGTATAGATTTACAGGACAGTTTGTTCCATTGGGAAATGGAGTTGAGATATTTGTGCTTTTGAAAGTGGATCTGTGAAGACAGGGTGTTTCTGCAGAGCAAGTTAGGCATGTGTGAAACAATTTATCAGATTTGTTGGTGAAATTGGTGATTTAGTGAGTGAAAGGCAGTTAAGAATCTTTCACTATGCTAATGAAGAAACATGAAAGTATTGCTTAAGAGCAGTTAAAAATTCTTAAACAGTATTGACCATGTTAGGATAAGTTTAGACATGAGCAATTAAGAATTCATATCTATGGCTAATCCAGCAGAAACCATATTTAGAAGCAGAGATTGAGCATAGGGTGTTCGAAACAAATCCTAGGCTATTATTTTTCTCTACTTACTAAGATTATGAAAACACAGGAGTTATGGAATAAACAGGAAACACATACACAGTTAAGAAAAACTTATTGATTCAGAAAATGACACAGGAATTCTGCAACAAAACAGAGCTTTACATATCCATCTTCAGACAGCGTTGGAACCAGCAATCTCCATCAGCAATTTTTATTATCAAAAAAGTCTTCATTATACAACAGAGCTCTTCAGGAAGAATTGTATTACAACCGACCCTCAATGCGTTATCTGAGGGGATATATATACAAAAATAGGGTATAAAATATCTTAGTGGAGAGTTATGGTGCAATAAATTGCACCACCAACTCTCATACAAAAATTAAATGACAACATAATTATAACTTTAAATGCTGAGATAGCCGACATTCTTCTGTCAGACAGATTTGACTTTATGTCTCTGGAAAGTAGGTCGTAGCAGTGCTTTTAACGCTACATTAACTTTAGCATGCTATTTGGGTGTATTGTTGAGTCATCTGTATGCTGCCTGCTGTACTTGTATGCTGATCTGCCTGCTGACCTGTCTGCTAATCTTTCTCCAAAAAAGGAAAAAAGCAAAGTGGAATTATCTAGGCAAAATCTCCAACATTGCTTGCCACCAATCAGCTGGGGGTATCTGATGCCTCCTCATTTTAACCATTGTCTCATCTACCTCTGTATGTCTATAAAAGTTAGGAGGGACTTCAAACAGATGATTTATTTCATGTTCAATAAAGAACAGATTCTCCAGCTTGTCATAGAGGGATTGCCCAGAGGGAGGCCCTACTTCTTCTGTGGAGCTGCTGGATGTTGTGATCTGGTTTTCAACATAATTGTTGATCCTTGTCATATACTGATTATATGACAGCAGTTGTCATGTGCCAGTCACTAGGCTTGGCAGTCCTTTGTCCTGTAAAATAGCCATTTTAGCTCTGAATTCATCTATCTCAACCTTCATCTCCTGACATTTCCTCTCCAGTGTCTAAGTAAAATTCCTTAATGTTAGTACCTTCTTAGTTGTGAGGATTGTATCCGTTCTGCTGGCTATTTGTAGAGAAGCCAATTCTTCTCTAGTGCGGTTATTGAGAAAGTGAATCATTTTGGTGGCCTGCTCAGGCATTATTCCCAGGGCTATCCTGGCTCTCTGAATCTCTATATGAGCTATTTCTATTAGCTCCACCTGTTCAAAAATTGCCTGAATGGACCTCCATTGGTCCTGTATAGATTGGCCAATTTTGGCCCAAATTATCTTATTTATTTCTGCTAGGGTCTTACCTAGCATCAACTCTTTCCCTAGAGTTTTTACTTTGGCCTCCAAGGCCTTTATTTCTCTTTGCTTCTCTGCCACATTCATCTTTGATTTGTCATAACTGGCCTCCAACTTGGCCAGTTTTTCCTTGGCAATATTGATTTTTGTGACTTGATTTTCCAGCTCTTTAACAACCTTCGTTAATTCCTCCATGCCCATGCTGGATTCTGCTGCTGCTGTGGCTTCTACTGTTGCTCCAGTTGCTGATGTAGCTGTAGTAGGTGCTGGAGCAGTAGGAGGGGCAGGTTCAAGGTTTGTTGAGGTTTGAGGGGGCTGGGAGGCTGACTCCCCTTGTTTGTCCTGTATAGCTTTCTCCAACTCTGCCTCCATTTGCAGTATCCTTTGGTTCATGACTAGGAGCAGCTCCATAGCATTATCCACCTGTTTTTCTTGTGCAAGCTCTGTTGTCTCAGGATGGATGGTAGGAGGAAATTTTGCCTGTTTCCTCAATGCAGCTATATCATCCTCCTTTTTCTTCATAAGGGCTCTAACACCCTTTGGATCTTTTGGGTCATGTCCCAAATCAATAATTATGTCCTCCAAAGTCTTTATTCTGTTGTCTTTCGCGGATCAGGACAGCCTTTCCAAATCAAGCTGTATGTTTGTGTTCTTCAGGGATTCTTTTAGCTGATGGGCCAGCATTGCCCTGTCAGCAAGTGTTGCATACACCATCTCCCCAGTTTGTTTGTGCAGCTCAATTTGATCCATGGGGTGTATGTCTTTGGCAAAGACCTCTAGATTTGTCCTGTAATAATCTGTTGTGGTCTTTGGGTGTGGGACTTTGGGCTTTAGATGAGTGAATATCATCCTTTCTTCCTTTAGATCAAAGGCAGCCATCAATCTTTGCTTTTTGGCTGGGGTTGTATTCAGGAACTGCTCATAGAGCTGTACCATTAGCAACTCATTTTGTGCCTTGATTTCTTTGAAGCCCTCTTTAACTGTGGCTGGCTTTTTGCCCTGTTTCCTGGAGGAGGACACCTCCACAGTATGTTGTTGAGCCTGTTCTAACTGAAATGAGCTAGTAGCAGTCTGTTGGCTCGTCTGTCTTTCTTTGCTTTGGCTTTCTGTCGGCTCTTCACTTATGTCTCCTTCTGCTTCAGGGTCTACCCTTGGCCTCTTGGCCTCTGGTTGCTATGATGACCCTGTTGGAGGTGTGATTTCTTCTATGTCTCTCTTTTTCCCTCTCTCATCATTGAGAGGGGTCTGTAAAACTGGGTTTTGAGTTTGTTCAGTTTACAGGGGAGGGGCCTGTCCTGATTGCTGGTCCTTTGAAGTACTAGGTTGCCCTATTTCTACCTCCTATTGTTCATCCATTTTCTCCTTTCCTTTCGTTGTGGTTATTGTTGCTGGAGCCTGCTGCATGTCCTGTGTAGCTGGGGTAGTAGAGGTACCTTCTCCCGCTTGGACTGGTTGCTTGAAGACCTGTTGACAAGAGTCTAAGTCAAGAGTTTTTTCCAAGTCCCTTACATTCTGCTCCATTATTTCTTCCTGAGTCAATTCCTCTACTATTGATTCAGGCACCCATTCATCTTGATTAGCAAAATGTTGTACTTGAGGGAGTGGGGCATGTTTATAGGCTAGCAGCTTATATTTAACCCTCCTTTCACTAATGAAACCTTCAGGGTCATAAGGGACCCACCAGAAGCTTCTCTTAAGTTTGAGCTGTTGTCCTAGTATTTGGTTAGCTTCTTGCCAACCATCTTTTTTGTTCATGGTAAATGGGCTTAAGTGGTCCCTGAACTTTAGGTTGGCTTTCTTCTTGGCATTGTGAAAGTGTGTTAGGTCGGAGTTTATAAGCTTTCTATAGTACTCCAGGGCAAATAGCCTCATAGGGACATACTTTGGGAGCCTGTAGGGACAGAGCTCACAGCCATAAATTCTGATGACAGTGTGGTTTTGGTACAAGTACCAATCACCAATTTTGTAGATTCTGGATAGCTGCAAGATCTTCTTCATATCCTTGGACAATCTGATAGGAGGGGTCCTCTTTAAGAGTCAAGTGACTGGATATACAAATTTATCAATGAATTCACAGTATGAGTAGGGGGAATTCTAGACTTGGTGGAAGACTAAAGACCAGAAGATCACAGACCTTCTCTCACCCTGTGAGTCTAGCTTCTTGATTGAGCACTGGAAGCAATCTGTCTGGTAGTACAAGAATACGTGATAGATGTATGAGGAATATTTGAATATTGCCTCCCTATCCAGCCTTGTCAATTGATCATGCATCTTGTTGGCAATGTACTTGGCATAATTGTATTTCATAGCAGGGGGCTTCATAAGGTTGTATGCAGAGAGCATGACCAGCACAATTAGATAAACATGTTTGTTTGTGGTGAACCCCAGCACAGAGGTCAGCATGTCTATCAGTAGCTTGCCAACCTCATTGAAATCTGCATAAGAGAAAGGGGGTGGCCCAAAAGGTTGGTAGTCTGCCTTCATGAATTTCCTGGCTATGGCAGCAATGTCTGTGCTAGAGAGCTTGGAGCCCTCATCTAGCAAATAGTTCATGGAGAAGGGGTATAACAACTGGGTCTGCTTGTAGTTGAGCATCTGGTTGATGGAGTCTGGAGTTATATAGAAGAGGATGCTCCCAGATGGAGACTTCATAGCCCTGAGTATCTGGTCATAGTTCTCTGCACATAGGTGGATGATTTCAGGGAAAATGTTCACTGAAGGCAGGAAGTAGGTGGGTAGATTAGATTGCCAGACCCCATACAGGTCACTATTGTCCAAGTGACTGTTTCTTAATTGGAAATATGTCTGCAAGTGGTTTCTGTCTGCCACAAAGTCTGTGATGAGGGCATCATTGTCCACCAGTGGTATAGCTTCTAGCTCTCTATTAGGTGGATTTATAGGCAAAACATCCAGAGCAGCTAGAGTGGCCATTGTCTTGCTTTTGCTGGTGGTTTACTGTAATTTAAGCTTGATGTGAATGCTGAGAAATGGCTTACTGCTCTCTGTTTGCAGTGAGCAGTTTGGCAGTGCAAGGAGGCTGTCACAGGCTTAATGAATCTGTGGGGCACTCTGTTTTGAGGAACCAAAGTGTTTTTGAGCTGGTTAGCTGGTTATTTGCAGAGGGCTCCTTTAGCAGGGGTGGGGGAACTTTGCCAATTCAGTTCTTCTAGCCGGTGGCTTGGCTTTTTAGTTGCCTCTTGTGAAAAACTGGTAAATTTCACCGCGGGCCACGGGTTTCCTTGAGACTTCCGTCATGCAGGGGTTTCAGAGGTTTTTAGGTAGATTTTAGAGGCGAATTTCAACAATGTGGGTCCTTTAACTGAGTTGTTTTACGTAGGAGAAGAGGATTACACGGAGAATAGAGGACAAGAGAGGGTGCTTGTGGCAAAATACCTGGTTTTATGGAGTACGAGGTGTTTACACCGGTCGAAATGGTTGAATTGCAGGTAGTTGAGTTGACAATGGAGGTGGCAACAACTTTGGCGGATAGCTTTTTCATTTTGACCATTGGATGACAAATTTCACTTTCAGAGGAGCTCCAGGGGTCGTATAAAATAATGCGAAATAATGGTTTTTTGACGCCTTTTTATGCATTTTTAGCATATTGGCGCCTTTTTGTGATGACGTCATCATGGGACTGGGTACGGATAGGTGACGTGGTAGGTGACATGGGTGCCCAGGTGGCACTAACACAGTGGCAGGGTGGATAGGGCGGCGCGGGGGCCAGGGGTGACGTGGAGGCCTGGTGGCGGAAAAGTGGGGTGACATCACGCTGGCGGGGGCATGACATTAGCGTGGAGGGTAGGGCAGTAAGCGGTCTCCCCGGCAGGCTCTTGGGCGGTAAGCGGTTTGGAGGGGGGGGCATCGAACAGCCCGGGAGCCTGACGCATGGCGGGGGTACGGCAGCAATACCGCCCATCCCCCGGACGCAAAAGGTCGGCCGGTTCTGTTGGACGATCGACCGCCCACCATAGTATGGGTGGGGCGGAAGATCTAACGGTGGGCGGCAATCTCAATGCGCCAGCGCTTTAATAGCTGGGGACCCGCCCAATTATAAAATTAGTGTTTTAATAAATCGGGCGCGGGGTGGGTAGAAACCTTAGGCTTTTCGGGTTTTATGGGTTTTAAACGTGCGTTTATATTTAAAAGTTTTTCATTTAAAAAACTTTATAATAAACAGGTTTAGGGTGGAGGAAAGGGGGAAACGGGTAAATGAGGGTGGGGAAGTTGATTTTTTTTTGCCCTTTAACCATAGTTTGCCAACCCCATAGTTTTTTTGGATGATTTGAGGGCTAATATTAACCCTTGAGGGGTTAATATTTCCCAAAGAAGGGATATTTAGCTATAGTGCTAAGGGGAGGGTATTTATAGATGTTCTTGGGAGATTTTCATTGGATTGTAATAGATTTAGGGGAAGGGGGGAGTTAGGGAGCTAGATAATATATTAGTGATTAATATGGTTTGTGAGGTGAACGAAGGGGTAAAGCCAAGTTTAGCTAAGTGAAACTTAACTTAGGATTTTTAGGATAAATGAAAATGATGAAAAAGAATGTTTTTACACAAGAAATGTGGCTTCTTTTCATGCTTGAACTCCATGGTTTGACCAAGTAGTTTATGATGTAATGGAGTGGAATTGGGCACCTGAGCAGATCTCAAGGCCCTTGGGAGTGTTAGTAAGCAATGATTTTTGGGGGAAACTGGGGAAGTTAGACATGCTTCCAATGTTTTTCCTCCACTCTTTGTTTTTGATGCCCATACCCTGAGTGGCATAAGTTTTTACACTTAATAGGCCAATTGGTGATGGCTCTCCATTTTTGCAACCTTGCACTACTTACCCATCCTAGTAATCCTAACATTTTTTCTTCATTAAAGTGGGTGCACTTGAATTAGCAGACCCTGATCTTCCTCTTTTTCTTTTGACTGCCCTCCTATCTAATATCTACCCTTATTTCTTCCAAGGCCCAAGATTAAGAGTTGGGCACCTTTTTTCTCTTACCTAGCTAGTCATCTGCCAAGCTTAAGCTGTTTGGTCAGGGAACATTCTCTATTCTGCAGCAATTAATTTAACCATGGCATGGTCCAGTTTAGATTGTTGGGCCATCCATCAAGTGTGATTAGCAACAGTACTTGGATAACATGATACTGCCAAATGAGCTTAGTAGTGGCATTTTGACTGGCCACTTTCTTGGTCTTTAGCTTGGGGTTCATTTTCACTCTTCTCTTGACCATTTGATTTTCTTGCCCTTTGATTATTCTTTTA